>JADRCH010000128.1:1553959-1612741 GCA_019843965.1 Rhynchomys soricoides | reverse complement strand
CAGAGTGAAGTGACCCCATCCCAGAGTGAAGTGACCCCATCTCAGAGTGAAGTGACCCATCTCAGAGTGAGGTGACCCCATCCGAGAGTGAGGTGACCCATCTCAGAGCGAGGAGACCCAAATGACAAGCACCATTTCCTTCACTTAGGAAAACTTGAAAAGAACTAAGCTAAGGAGCAATAACTCAGCAGTTGTTTAACTTTATAGTTGAAGATAATGTCCAAGGGCCAGCAGGAAGGAAGGCTCAGCGGGTAAAAGCATTTGCCATGCAAGCCTGACAACCTGAGTTCTGTATCTGAAGGACGGAGAGGACCAACTCCTATAAAATGACTCTGACCTCACATGTGGCATGTGGCATGCATGTGCCTGGACTCATAAATCATATATTTTTATATAATATAATATTATATATATATACATATATATATGTATATATATATATAGTGTTTACATGTTATATAAAATAACCATTTTGTGTGTGTGTGTGTCTGTGTGTATCACTAATAATAAATAAAATAAATGATGTTGGACTCTAGGCATCTAATCCCAGAGGGAGAAGGATCAGAAGTTCAAGGCCATCCTCAGCTACATAGCAAATGTGAGACCAGTCTGGACTACATGAGACACAATCTAAAAAACAAAACTTCAGATGGGGGCCGAGGAGAGAGATCACTTGATAGAGTGCTTCCTTTGTAAGCGTGAAAACCTGAACAGCAGAACCCCATAAAAGCTGGGTGTGGTGACACAAGTTTATAACCCAGCACTGGGGAGCTAGATCTTTGCCAACCTAGCCTACTCAGAGAGCTGCAGGTCAGTGAGAGGCTGTCAGGGCCAGTAGGATGGCTTCATGGGGAAAGGTGCTTGCCTCCAAGTCTATCAGCCTGAGTTAGATCTGGGTCCCATGTGATAGGAAGAGAAGACCAACCCTCACGAGTCTCCTGATTTCCACACTCATGTCATGACCTATGGGCATGAGTGCACCTGCAGCTACATGCGCTGGCACCATATGCATGCAAGAAATGCAATTAAAAATTGGGATGGGGACTAGAGAGAAGGCTCAGCAATTGAGAGCATTTGTGTTCTTGAATAGGACCTAGATTCAGTTCCTGGCACCCACATGGTGGGTGACTCATAACTATCTGTAACTCCAATTCTAGGGGCCCAGCCCCTCTCCTGGCCTCTGCAGACACCAGGCACACATGTGGTGCCCATACAGGCAAAGCACTCATATGCGTATACATAAAATAAAAATGACTTTAAAAAATGTTAAGGCCCAAGTTTCTTGTGTGTACATAACCCCACCTTCTAGGATGATCACCTGGTCTGGGTAGAGGAAAAGCCCCAAGCACTCCAAAGTCACCAGAAGAGAAGGGACCATCCTGTATCCCAGCTGAGAAATGTTCATTTCTACAATGTTTCCAAGGAGCAGTTTGTACAGGCAGTGGTGGCACACACAGGAGGCAGAGGCAGAGGCAGAGGCAGAGGCAGGCAGATCTCTGTGAGTTCGAGGCCAGCCTGGTCTTCACAGTGAGTTCCAGAACAGCCAAGGCTACACAGAGAAACCCTGTCTGAAAAAAAGCAGAAAGAAGGGGGGGGGGGGGGGGGGGGGGGGGGGGGGGGGGGGGGGGGGGGGAGGAGAGGAGAAACAGTTTGTTTTCCCCTTCAAGTGTGTGACCTGGAAAACAAGCAGCAACGTGCTGCCCAGTGGGGCCAGTTCAGACCTGCTTGCTGCCTTTGTAACCGATTTACTTGTAACAGATCTGTCCCACTTCTCCAGCTTAGAGGACAAACCCGGGGCGGGCGGGCGCAGGCCTTCCTAATATTCAAATGAAAGGGCTCGGAGTATAAACTGGTTCAGCCTCTGTGGAGGGCATGGCCGAGTCCCTCCCCACGTGCGGAGCGTGCTTTCCCGTTTAACTCGGAGATTCTGCTTCCAGAAGTCTGAGCTGCAGAAATGCTCCCACCGATTTATAAAGCACTCAGTGTAGGAGCTGGGTGGGTGGTTCGGTAGATTAAAGGGCCTGCCGTGTAAGCCTATGGATTTGAGTTCAGATCCCCAGGGCCCACAAAGAGCCAGGTGCACCTGTAACCCCTGCACTGGGGAGTGGCTAGAAACAGGTAGATCCTGGAGCTCACTGACCAGACAGCTTAGGCAAGCAGTGAGCTCCAGGTTTCCTGAGAGACTCTGTGTCAAAAACAATGTGGACAGTGATTGAGGAAGACACCAGAATTTGATCTTTGGCTGCCATGCGAGCACACAGCAGCACACAGACGGAGAGGGGCCGAGAAAGACTGACAGTGACCTCTGACCTCCACACGTCCGTCTGCACCTCCCAAGTGTTAGGATTACCCACTATGCACCAGCATGTTCAACCTCAAAGTGATATTTATGTTTAAAAATACCCAGTGGGGAATGCTCGTGATTCTAACAGTTGGGAGATGGAGGCAGAAGATCAGGTGTTCAAAACTATCCTCAGCTACATAGTTAGTTCAAGGCCAGCCTTGGCTGTGTGAGTCTGCCTCAAACAAATAGGGTCAGCAAGATGGCTCAGCAGGAAAGGATGCTTGCTGCCAAACTCCACAACCTGAGTTCAATTCCCAGACTCCACATAGTGGAAAGAGAGGACTAACTCCCGCAAGCTGCTCTCTGAGTACCACACAAGTGCTGTGGTGTGTGTTACATACATGCATATGTACGTATGTACATACATGGCAAATAAACGTTAAAAGTCTTCCTCTGTGCTCTTTCTTCGGCCACTCTCCTGCTTTATCTGTTCCCCACTAATGTCACTGCACTGCGATACGTTTTAAAAACTTATATTTTAAAACATTACTGAAAAGAGGGGCAAGATGGCTCAGGGGGTTTAGGGGGCTTGCTGCCAAGCCTGATGGCCTGAGTTCAGTCCCCAGAACCCATGGTAGAGAGAAGAGACTACAGAAAGTTTTCTTTTGCCACCCATACATGTACTATGGCAATTGCTAGAATGCACGTACATTGCCTGGCACGGTGGGAGTGCCTTTAATCCCAGCACTGGGGAAACAAAGGCAAACAAGCGTACATAGCCAGTTCCAGCATAGCCAGGGCTATGTACAGAGACCCTGACTCAAAAAAACACAAGAAGAAGAAGAAGAAGAAGAAGAAGAAGAAGAAGAAGAAGAAGAAGAAGAAAAACATGTTAGCATACATGAAATAACTAAATACTAAAACCATTCAATTAAATAAGTAAACAAAAACAACTTATTCTGTCAGGGTACGTACACCAGACATCCCAGCACTCTGTAGACTGAGGCAGGAGGATCAAATTTCCAAGGCCCATCTTGGCTGTGTGATGAGTTCAGCCTGGATGTAAACTCACCCCAAAAGAAAAACATGCATACACTACCCATACCTATAGCTTTGTGGCTGTATTTCTATCTGTAGCCAAAAATACATTTTTCACAACTGCATCTATGTAGGTGTGTGCTTTTAAATATATATCTGTGTAAATGTATGCCTACCGCTATAACTGCCCGCGTCAACACCCACCCAAATCTCTACCTGTACTGTATCTATACCTATACACACAGACACATACATGTGACAGTCAGTGAAGGAAAACGTCATTGAGAGAAAAAGGAAAAAGGAACTTTGACGTTGTTGCGTATTATTTTTTTAAGATTCTATTTTATCCAGTATTATTGTGGACGTGGCCGTAGTGGTTCAAATGAGAATGGCTCCCCCATAGACTCACAGGTTTGAATTCGATGCCCCAGTTGGTAGAACTGTTTGGGAAGGATTAGGAGGTGTGGCCCTGTTGGAGGAAGTGTGTCATTGTGGGTGGGCTTTGAGGTTTCAAAAGCCCTGGCAATTCTCTCTCTCCTTTCTCCCCTCCCTCCTTCCTCTCTCTCTCTCTCTCTCTCTCTCTCTCTCTCTCTCTCTCTCTCTCCCTCTGTCAGATCATGTGAGTTCTCAGCTGCTGCTCCAGCACCATGTCAGCCTGCCTGCCTGCCGTCACACTTCCCGCCATGATCATCATGGTCATGGACAAACCCTCTGAAACTGTAAGCAAGCTCCCAATTACATGCTTTCTTTGAAAAGTTGCCTCGGTCATGGCATGTCCTCACAGCAATAGAACAGTGACCTTTAAGACAAGGGCACATGTGTAGCGATCAGGGGACCACTCAGAGGAGGCAATCTGCAGTTTCTATCTTTATGTGGCTTGCCGATCCTGTAGTTGTTTTGCAGACAGGTTCTCGTGTGGTGCATGGACACACATGCAAGCAAAACACCTATAATCGTAAAGTAAAAATACGTAAGTATTTTTTTAAGAGAGATGGTATGAGGAAGACCACCCTGGGAATGACCCACTAACCAACCACGCTTAGCTGCTGGAGGAGGGTGACCCAGGAGTAGACGGGAGGCGTTACCTTTGTCATAGGGATTCTGCTGTGATAAAACGCCAAGGTCAAATCAGCTCAGTGGGGAAAAGACTTATTTCTTCATCCAGGAGAGTCAGGACAGGAGTTCAAGGCAGGAGCCTGGAGGCAGGAGCTGATGCAGAGGCCACAGAGGCTGCTGCTTACTGGCTTGCTCTGGTGCCTAACTCAGCCTGCTTTCTTATAGAATCCAATACCAGCCCGGTGATGCTTACAGTGGGTGACCTCCCACATCAGTCATCAATCAAGAATGTGACACAGCCTTGTCCCCAGGCCAAGTGGGGGCATTTTCTCAAGTGAGGTTGGCCCTTCTAAAATAGTTTGTGTCACCACAGTGAGCCTCCAGGGCTACATACATAGCACTATAAACAGCTCACAGCTCTAGAGAGTCGATCTCCAAGACTAAGGTTGGAAATCCTTCTGGTGCCTCTCTTCTGGCTTTTTTTTTTTTTTAAGATTTATTTATTTATTATATGTAAGTACACTGTAGCTGTCTTCAGACACTTTTTCTTCTCTCTCCGGCCCCACTCACTCCAGCCCTGCCCGCTATAGCTGTCTACAGACACCCCAGAAGAGGGCATCAGATCTCATTACTGATGGTTGTGAGCCACCATGTGGTTGCTAGGATTTGAACTCAGGACCTTTGGAAGAGCAGTCAGTGCTCTTAACCACTGAGCCATCTCTGCAGCCCCTCTCTTCTGGCTTCTAATGACTTGGGAGTTGTCGTAGTTAGGGTTTCTATTGCTGCAATGAAACACCATGACCAAAAAGCAAGTTGGGGAAGAAAGGGTTTATTGGGATTACATCTCCACATCATAGTCCATCACTGAAGGAAGCCAGGGCAAGAACCTGGAGACAGGAGATGATGCAGAAGCCATGGGGGGTGCTCCCCCCATGGCTTACTCAGCCTGTTTTCTTATAGAACCTAGGACCACCAGCCCAGGGATGGCACCACCCACAATGGGCTGAGCCCTCCTCTATGAATCGCTAATTAAGAAATGCTCTACAGGCTGGCCCACAGCCTGATCTTAGGAAAGCATTTTCTTAACTGAGATTCTCTCCTCTCAAATGACTACATTCTGCGTCAAGTTGACGTAAGTCTAGCCAGCACAGCAGTCAAAGCTCTTCCTTGGCTTATCCCATCGCCTCCACCTCTGCCTTCATCTCCAGATAGCATCACCCCTGATGGAGGAGATATCCATCCCTGTGTCCAAACTGCCCCTACACAAACCATATTGGGTTAGGGCTCTCCCAGAACCTCATCGCAAGTTGGCCATCTGCCAGAACCCTATTTCCTAAGGTCATATTGACAGGTGCAAGAGCTGAGGTTTTGGCATCACTAGAGGAGCCACTATCTTCCCCATACTGTCTCCAACCCCACAGAGGTCAGCAGGGAAAGCCCGGCCCTGATCTGCAAGTGCTTCTGCAGGTAGAAGTCCCTGGGACCAGAGGAGACAACTGGCAGGCTGTGGATGGCACCTGCTAGGGCTTCTAAATATGTGAAGAGTCTCTTTGCTGCTCTTACAGAACAGACTCAGTTAAAGCCAGAAAGGTCATCCACACTCCCCACCCCAAACACAAAAGATTAAATGTCATATCTTAGCACAAAAAGAAAAAAAAAAGTACTTTTTCAGGCACTTGGCTCCCAGGAAGTTGCCGGTGAGGATGAGCTATCTAATAACAAGCTGTTCATCAGAACAGTGATTCAAGGTATTTCATTAAGAACTTCAGAGAAGCCAGGCAGTGGTGGCGCACGCCTTTAATCCCAGCACTCAGGAGGCAGAGGCAGGTGAATTTCTGAGTTCGAGGCCAGCCTGGTCTACAGAGGGAGTTCCAGGACAGCCAGGGCTACACAGAGAAACCCTGTCTCGAAAAACAAAAAAAAAACTTCGGAGATATCTGCAGCTGCCTCAAGTCACGCTGGGCAGGCAGCTCGAAATCTACTCTTCACTAACCAAAGTGGGTCCCACTGCTGACTTTGCAAAGCAGAGAGATAGCCAGTCATGGCGGTGATGGGGGCAGGGTCAAGTGCTCAGGCATCCTTCCATCTCTCAGCACCACTCAGCAACCAGCCCCAGGCAGGTCAGTGATTCTTGTTTGTTTGTTTGTTTTTTCGAGACAGGGTGTTCAACACCATGGGTCAGAGGAGTGATGTGCCTTGCCCATGGCTAGTCAAACTACTAACAAGGGCCAGTACTGGGGTTCGAACTTAGAAGGAGCTGACTCCAGAGATCTTCTCCATGACACAGTGTTTGGCTGTTCAGAACCATATCTGTGTTAGAGTTTTTTTTAAGCCTAATTCCAATTCCAGACGTGATTAGCCTGGTGTGTGTGTGTGTGTGTGTGTGTGTGTGTGTGTGTGTGTGTTAGACATACAAAGCCCCGCTTACCACTAGGAAACTCAGTGCAGGAGGGGGAAGATGTCCACAGACCTGCCTGCCACCATGCCACATGGGTGGGCTGTAAACACTTAGAGGCCCACTAGTGGCCACGCCACTTAGCACATACAGAGGAGGTTGACTAGAGGTCTGCCAGACACGTGGCTGGCCTGCAGGGAGCAGCAATGTGCAGGTGTGTGGCAGTCAGATGAGAGAGACAGAGAAGTGGAGCAGCTGAGTATCATGAGGAGATGGAACTGGAGACAAGGAGATGGAGAGGAGGAGCCTGTTGTGAGTAGCCAGCCCTGCCACCTGAGGCCACAGTGATATCCCAACCCATGCTGCCACTGAAGGCCATGTCTGGGTCCATGCTATGTCAGCAGCAGGGATCTTTGTCAATGTCTGTGACTCATATTACCACTGGAGATCACAAAGACGTCCCTTGTCTGGGCAGCCCCGGGTGAGCACGTGGATGTGCAAGAGCTGTGCAGAACTGGCCTGCCTCTCGCTGTTTGCCATGCTGCAAAGAGCTGGCCCCATCTTTCACCAAAAGCAGCACTCCGGAGAGCTGGTCTTGTGCCTTGTCCAAACAGCACAAAGGAGCTGGCCCTGGTGGCCAGGGCACAGGTGTGGGAGAGCTGACCCCATCTCCTTTGCTGTGGGTGGTGCAGGTGTAGACCCCATATGAACACATCTCTGACAATTGGGAGCTGGCTGAGGAGTCATGAGAGTAGAAAAGCTGGCCTCGCCCCTCAACAGCTGTGCACTTGGGAGAGTGGATCCTGCGCCTGGCCTGCGCAGCACAGTAGAGCTGGCCCTAGTGGCAGGGCCACAGGTGAGCCAGCCCTGAAGGTGAAGTCAGCATGGGAGTGCTGGCCCCGCCACTCCTCCACCATGAGTTGTGCTAATGTGGAAGTAATGCCCTTCCCACACCTCATCCCTCACCACATCCAGCGGTTGGGAAAGCTGGCCCAGCCTCTTACCAGCTGCAGCATTTGGGAGAGTGGGCCTCGAACTTTGTCTGGGCAGCACAGAGGAGCTGGCTCTTGAGGTATGGGTACAGGTGACCCACCCAGGGGACATGAGAAGAGAAGAGCTGCCTCCTGCCAGTAGCAGCATTGGGTGGACTAGCAGAGCAGTGCTGGAGAGCTGGTCCTGGTGGTGTGGATAAGAACTGAGGGCTGACCAGCTCAGCTGCTACCCACACCCAGATCCAGGGCTTTTGAGTTGGCCCACCCCAAAGTCTACATCACCTGTGACTTTTGGGGGAAGGGGGTGTAAAGGGCCACTCCTGCCGATCCAAAACTGCAAGCTCTCCATGACACAGGGCACCAACAGGATAATAGGGAGGAGTCCCAGTGAGGATCCAATGTTGATGGTGTCACAGAAGCCAGAGACCTCCAACCAGACCAATGACTCTTTGCAATGAACATTTGCAAGTGAAGATGTGTGGACAGAGGGGTACACTGTGGGACACACTGGGACATACTGCAGCTTCCACGATGAGATGTTTTCTAATCTTTGCTCTGTGTGTGTGTGTGTGTGTGTGTGTGTGTGTGTGTGTGAGATTTTAGGGAGGCTGCAAAGGCAGAGGGCAGATGTGAGGGGACAGGAAGTTGAGTGAGGCTGGGGTACATGATGTGAAACTCACAAAGAATCAATAAAAAGTTTTTTTAAAATAATAAAAATAAAAGCATTTAATTGGGGAGCTTGTTTACAATTTCGGAAAGTGAGTCCATGATCATTGCCCAGGGGAGCATGACAGCAGACAGGCAGGCATGGTGCTGGAGACATAGCTGAGAGTTTACATCTGATCCACAGTTGCAAGCAGAGAGAGACACTGGGCCTGGCCTAGCCTTTTGAAACCTCAAAACCCACCCCAGTAACACACTTCCTCCAACAAGGCCACACCCCCTAGTCCTTCCAAAACAGTTCTAACTAGAAACCAAGCATTCAAATATATGAACTTATGGGGACCATCCTGGTTCAAACCACCACAGTTTCCTAGCCCAGTTCTTCCCTTTTTTTTAACACTTGTTTGTTTGTTTAGGGGTGGCAGGTACATGACTGCAGAGTACAGCCTGGGAGCCAGTTCTCCCCTCTACCTTGTGAATCCCAGGAACTGGGGTTGGTGGCAGCTCCCTTTACCCATTGAGTCATCTCGTCTTCTCTCTTGCCTTTCTGTAAGAAAAGAAACTGGTTTTTCCCCCTCTGGTTAATCCTGTGGACACACACACACACACACACACATGCAGTGCAAAGGGGGTGTCACATAGAACACTCTGAGGCCAAGGGCGACTGCGTCCCACAACACGGTCTGCACTTTCATTTTTTTCCATCTGCTGAGGCAGGATCACGCTACTCAGTTGCTGGTTGCTAGCGAGCTCCAAACAGCTCATCCCCTTACCTTCCTCTGCAGAAAAGAACTCAGTATGAATGGGCAGAAAAGACACATAGAGGTTATCTCCTGGCAGGAAGCAGCACGAGCAGCTTCTTAAGTTCCCGACACTCAGAGGAACATGGTGCCATGGCGCTCCCTGCTGGTTGAGTTCAGAATGGCTGGGAAACCGATGCAGCAGGAATGTGAGAATTTCAAGGTCTTGGTGCCTGACTCCAGGCTCTGCTTACATCCTATTCTAAGAATCAAATTTCCAGAAAGGCGCTTAGCTTTTCCAAAACCATCGAGGGAAGTGGCTCCATGGTACAACTGGGCAATCTAACATGCACAAGGTCCTCGATGTAACCAAGAGCACTGCACACCTTTAAGCCCAGCAGAGGCAGGCGATCTCTGTGAATTCAAGGCCAGCAAAGACTAATCAGTGAGACCAAAAATAAGCAAACACACTAAATAAATTTAACAACAACAACAAAAAAGATAACTATTCTGCCAGGTGTGCTGGGATATCCTCTAACGGAACGTATTTGCACACTCAAGCTCAAGGCTAGCCCTGCCTGCAGAGAAGACCCAGTTTCAAATAAAAACAACAAAAGCCCTACTTTAAGTTTTCAGACACATTCCCACAACTGCCTCACTAACAGCTAGCTGTTTAGTAGCTCAGTCATTCACTTAAAAAAAAAGGGGGGGGGAGGGAGGGACGGTGGCACATGCTTTTAATCCCGTCACTCAGGAGACAGAGGCAGGCAGGTCTCTGAGTTCAAGGCCAGCTCTAGGACTACACAGAGAAACCCTGTCTTGAAAAAAACAAACAAGCCAGGCAGTGGTGGCTCACGCCTTTAATCTCAGCACTTGGGAGGCAGAGGCAGGCGGATTTCTGAGTTCGAGGCCCACCTGGTCTACGTAGTGAGTTCCAGGACAGCCAGGGCTACACAGAGAAACCCTGTTTCGAAAAACAAAAAAACAAAAACAAACAAACAAAAAAGCAAACAAACACTCAGAAGTGCTTTTCTTTATTGGCACACATGGCACAGTGTGTCTGTGAGGTCAGAGAAAACTTCCAGGAGCCCGGTGTCCCCCTCCAGGCTTCAGCTCCAGAGCAATTGTTGAAGCTGCCTGGCTCTTCAGGCTCTGTCTATGGTAAACAGACATTTTGCCAGTGGCATTTACTTTAAGGATTTCAATAAAAGGGGTATCTGACCTGAGTTCCTACCAATATCCTCAAAGCGGAAGGCTCTAGGCGTTTCCTCAACAAACGACAGTGAAAACAGTGTGAAGTTCAACTGTTGAAAATGCCTCCTGGAAGTAGAGCATTTCGAAGGGGGTAGTGACGTCACTCTGGCACTGAGGCCCTGAACTCCTAAATAGGGAGTAGAGACCCTGTCTATGGGAAGAGCCTCTTTGATCAGTACTGGCCACAGAGCAGATGTTGGGCCAGCAAGATGGCTCATGGGGGAAAGGCACTTGCCCCCAGCCTGACAACCTGAGTTAGATGAGAAGGCGGGAACTAACCTGACTAGTCGTCCTTGGACTTCAACACATGCCGGTGGCAAGCACAGTGAGTACACATGCATACAGTGAGGATTTGAATGGGTGTGTGGCTGTACACACCTGTAACCCTAGCACTCAGTAGGCTAAATCTGAGGAACCATCCCAAGTTCAAAGCCAGCCTCAGCAACAGGGCACTTTCTAGACCAGGGTTGGTCATGGCAAGATTTTAAATAAATAGTAGAACACATCTAAATAGTCTAAATAGATTGAGTTGTATAATTTCAGTGAATTCTATGATATGTGCATATGTGCAAACTTTTTTTAAAGAGGGTTTTTTTTTTTTAATAAAAGGCATCTTGGGAAGGGGCATCCTGTTTTATAGAACAAGAAACAGGCTCCGAGATAAAGCACTTGATGAAGGCCACACAGTGGCCTATTCTGAATTCAAAGTGAGGTACAGACATTCTGGTGAGGCCCCATTCTGTGAGAGGCCTCACACTGGAGACCTTCAAAGGGCAGCACAGTGAACATGCAAGGCCATCACTCTATCCACTCCATCCCCAGCAAAACACACACACACACACACACACACACACACACACTTGTCCCTGCTCTCCTAGTTTTTGTTTACTCTAATTGACAAGGGGCCACCAAAGAACTTAAGATAAATAAGACATTAATTTTCTTCTTTTATACATTAGCAGCTGAGAATTTAAATGTGACTGGTCTACATCAGACCCCAGCTACATCAGACTCTTGGGTAGAAATGAGGTGAAGGATGCAGACCATCATAAAGCAGGGAGGGCTGGGGATGTGGCTCAGCCGCAGGGCACTTGTCTACCATGGACAAGACCCTAAGTCTCAGCACTGAAAAACAAAAAGAAGGAACCTGGTTAAGCCAAGGGCGGCTCGGCAAACCTGTAATCCCAGCACTGGAAAGCCTGAGGCAGGAGGATTGCCACAAGCTAGAGGCTAGCCTGGGCTACATGAGGAGTGCCAGAGCAGCAGGGCTACATCGCAAGATTCAGCCTAACTAAATAAATACAGAAAATACCCCAGTCAGGTCCTGGAACTTCAAGAATTGGGGTTCACAAGGTTTGAAAGAGGTGGTGAGGGGGCTAGAGAGATGGCTCAGTGGTTAAGAGCATTGGCTGATCTTCTAGAGGTCCTGAGTTCAATTCTCAGCAACCACATGGTGGCTCACAACCATCTGTAATGGGATCTGATGCCCTCTTCTGGCGTGTCTGAAGACAGCTATAGTGCACTTACATGTAATAAATAAATAAATCTTTGGGCCAGAGCGAGCCGGGCAGGAGTGAGAAGGGGAAAAGAAGAAAAAAAGAGGTGGTGAGTGGGATTAAGCATACAGGGGTGGACAGTAGTCACCCAATTGCTGAGTCACCTTCTGAGTCCTGGACATGGGCCAGGCCACTGTCACTTGAACTTAACTGAAGTCCAGAGCAATGTCTCAAGTGGGTCATCAGAAGCAGGAGGGAACCAAGCTACTCCCCAGATCACAAACTCCCAGTGGATATACAGGCTGAGACCTTTTCCAGGAGAGCTTTCAAAGCTGTTGTTGGTCTACCTAGTCACTTCCCCTGCAGCATCACTTGGAAGCAAAGAACCAGCCTGCCTTCATCTTAGGCTTAAAAGTTGTCTTCCAGTAAAGACAAACTGGGCTCATTCTTGGCTATGATTAAACCTCTGTTTCTCAAGGATTGGGCTATGCACCACCTATAATCCTAACTGCACATGGTTCTGTAGGCCTGTTCCAGAAATGACAATCATGTCTTTCTTTCAAAAAGTTGGTTATAACCATCTGGCAACCCTACCTTTGTTTCAAAAGGTTATCTGACCACGGATGACGACCTTGTTCTGCCCGCCTGCGAACACGTCTTTGTTTCAGGAGGGGCTAATTTGCTATGCTTATGTTCAGCTCCTGTAACCCTACCTAGTTTGCCCACCAAATCCTCCGTTTGGAAAGCCAATACCCCTGAGCTATAAAAGCCTTGTCTTCCTCACATCCAAGGCTGATCTCTCCAACTCCACCTTAGGGGGAGGCAGCCGTGTACACGAATTTAAAAAGCTTGCTTTAATTAATTTGGTCATGATGATTTGGGTCAGTGGTCTTTCTCCTCCCATCTTTGGGTTTAACCTAAGTCTGGGTGGGCTGAAGGCTCAGATCAGAGAAAGTGCAGAGTGATGGAGCCAGACCCCCATGCCTCAGATGTGAGTTCGGCCACTGATTACTAAGAGAGACTGATTAATGAACGATGCAGGAAGGAACAGAGCAGTGTTTCAAAAAAAGAACAGGCTTGCCTCCAGGGGACACTAGGCAATGCCTGGGAGTCATAGTGTGGGAACAGCTTGAGAAGGGGGAGCTAGCTACTGCCACCCAAAAGCTCAAGACTGTTAATATCTTCCAGCTGTGTGTGGTGACTCTCCTATGATTCCAGCAGCCAGAAGGCTGAAGCAGGAGTGTCGCAAGTCAAGGCCAGCCTGGGATATATATGGAGACCTATCTGAAAACAACAGAAATCCCATGATCCCTAGCATAGGAAGGCACCCTGCGTTTGATCTCCCACACCACACAAACAAGGAGTGACATTACAGACACACCTACAATCTCAGCATTGTGGGAAAGGGCTGGGTGGTACACACCGTAATACCAGCACTGAGGCATTAGGGAGGTGAAGACAGGAAGATCAGGAGTTCAAGACCAGCCTCAGCTACATAGTAAGTTCAAAGTCGGTCTGGGCTCCATGAGAGTCTGGGAGGGGAGGGGGGGAATGAAACTTAAGACAGGTACCCACAAGTGTGCACAGACCCACAGGAAGGAGCCAGCCACAAATGTCAATATTACTGAGGTTAAACCAAGAGAGTCAAAGACACACACAGCAGCCTTACCTGCCCACAAAACTGTGGGGGAGAGGAGAACAGGGAGGAAAAGCGAAAAAACCCTGACCCCACAGCCATGATACCCAACCTCCAAATTCAATAGACTGACATTTTAAAGATTTGAATAAAAATAAAAATGTCTGTACTCGAAAAGAATGTGCTGCCAGGCAGTGGTGGCGCACGCCTTTAATCCCAGCACTTGGGCAGCAGAGGCAGGTGGATTTCTGAGTTCGAGGCCAGCCTGGTCTACAGAGTGAGTTCCAGGACAGCCAGGGCTACACAGAGAAACCCTGTCTCAAAAAACAAAAAACAAAAAACAAAAAAAAAAGAAAAGAAAGAATGTGTTATCCACAGCCAGCCATCCCAAAGGCTGGCTGGAGTTCTGCTCACAGTCCTGCAGAAAAAAAGCAAATGAACCAAATTCAGTCACCAACGGGGACAAGAGAGAAAGAGATGCAAGTACAGTGAGCTGCAGCTGCCCCTCAAGGGGGTAAAGTTAACAATCATTTCCAATAAATCAGGCTTGTAGGTGTGCTGCTGTTCCCAGACGCTGTCAGAGCATTCGGTTCTTCTCATCACAAACTAGCCTCAGGTATGGATGCTGGTATATGCTTATGATCACAGCTGAGGCAGGAGGATTAGGTCAAGACCAGCCTGGACTATATAAAACCAAGAAGAAAGAAAGAAAGAAAGGAAGGAAGAAAGGAAGGAAGGAAGGAAGGAAGGAAGGAAAGAAGGAAGGAAGAAAGAAAGGGAGGGAGGGGAGGGAGGGAATAAAAGGGGGAGGGGGAGAGGGAGGGAAGGAGGAAAAGAGAGAGAGAGAGAGAGAGGAGAAGGAGAGGGCCTGGCTTCCCTTGACACTCCAGCACATTTCCTGGAACAAAGCCATACCAATAAATACATGGGCAACATTTCCAAGGGCTAAACTGGACCCTGGTAGCCTACACACCCTCCCAGACAGCTCTCCTCACCCTCTCTTATTCTGCTACACTGGTTTCTTTGATGTCCCTCCAGCCCCCAGGCTGCTGCTGTTACTTTGAGGTAGAGGAACTGTCAAGAGGGGGGCACAGAGAAGAAAAGTATGCTCTGGCCATGTTCCCTGGTCACGGGCACCTTCTCCTCGCCCCTTCCTGTCACCCCTTGGCTTCTCCACACATCCGCTGCGATCCCATCACAGCCCCAAAGCCATAGAGCCAGCGGACCACTTACCGGAACCTATGAGGCCCTGAGGCAAGATAACACTTCCTTCCCTCTGAGGTATCTGTCCCAAGATGTAAAGTCCAACAGAGGAAATGGTCAGATTCCGGTGCCCTGATAAAGGCTTGCTCTTTTGCTCTCAGCCAGGTTGCAGAGGATGGGGGAAAGAGACAAGAAGACAGCTCTCACTAGAACTAGACCCTGATCCCAGACCTCCAACCCCTCACAAACATGAAAAGATAAATGATCGTTGATGCCAACAGCCTCTGACATTTTGTACCTCAGCCTGGATACCTCAGTTCCCTTCTCTGCTTCGCTTTTCCATATAGTGCTGAATCAGCATCCTCCCACTGGACTTGATGATTCCTTCACATCTCATGTTGATAGCAGGCAGATTGCTGGTACACACAAAGAACAGAAATAAATATGATCCAGCCATACCGCTTCTGAGAATCTCCAAAAGGATTCTAAGTCAGCATATCAGAAAGACCTACACATCCATGTTTACAGCCACACTATCAACACAACACAAATTAGGAAAACATGGTAGATATATACAAGTCTGGGGCTTGAGGTTCAAGGGAGACACTGAGGCAGACAGCCTTTGTTACAAGATTTAGTATGAGAAATTAATGCCATAGACAGGCAGACAGCAGCGTGGTGAGGGGAGACCTGGCCCCTGTGGCAGAGTGATGGTTCCTTCTTACACACCTCAGACACAGAAGGACACTCTATACCTCGTGATGGATGACGGGAAGTCCACAGCCACTGCTTGCAATCAGCCTGCCCTCTGATGCCCAGCTGGTGGGGGTAGGGGAGGGAGCTCTGTCAGCTTGAGGCCTGTAAACAGAATCAGGGAGGGCAAGACTCTAGATAAACAAGGGAATGAGGGGCCTGTTACCCTGGTAACAATAGACACAACAAAAGTTCATGCATCTGTAAAGAAGTAAATCAGGGCCAAAGAGATGGGTCAGCAGTTGAGCACTGGCTGCCCTTCCAGAGGACCTGAGTTCGATTCCTAGCACCCACATATGGTAACAACTACCTGTAATGCCAGTTCCAGAAGATCTTCTGGCCTCATGGACACCAGTCACACACATGGTACACAGACATACATGCAGGCCAAACACCAATAAATTATAAAAATAAATAGTATTTTTTAGAAGAATAAAATCATGGCATGTGCAGAAAAATGGATGGAACTGGAGGTCACTGTGTTAAGCAAGACAAGAAAGAGCCAGACAAAAATGAAATGAGGGAGGACAGAGAAAAGGCGAGCGTGCCTTAGACACTGTGTCATTCACCCCATCTCAAGGAGAGAAACTGAGGCATCTGAGGTTCTGAACCCGTCCAATTTAGTATCACATAAACCAATGGGCTTTTCAAATCATAACATTCCTTTTGATTTATTTTACTCTATTTTTGAAGCAAAGTTTGAGGTAGCTCAAGCTGACCTTGAACTTCCTGTATAGCCGGGGGTGACCCTGAACTCCTGATCCTCGGCCTCTACCTCCCACATGCTGGGATCACAGGCACTTGTCATTACCCCTGGCTCAATGGGCCTGTAACATGCAGCCCAGGCTATGGCGGCTCAGGGGTAGAGCAAGTGCTTCGCATGCAGTAGGCCTTGGGGTCTATGCTCAGCACCACAATAGATACATGAATTTAAGCTAATAAACTGCACCCCACTTTACATCTGGAGTTACCTGTACAACAGGTGTACAGAATATGTTTTCTCTTTACTCTACAAATTAACATGTAAAATTCTGCTCTATTTCATAACAAGAACAACAACAAAAACCTACTTACCACTTTTTAGAAATTCTATGAATGTAAAGTCAGGTTGGTATCTCACACCTGTAATCCCAACACGTGGAGCAAAAGCAGGGGATTAGCCCAAATCCAAGGCCAGCCTGGGCTAGGACAAGACCCTGTAGATCAGAACTATTCTATCAATGCAGACTAATTACAAAAATTACCTTCTTCCAAGTTATAGTTTATATCCCTAAAACATTGTGGTTGTTTTTAAATGTTAAAGAGAAACAATTGCAGGCAATGCCTGGCAGCTCCCATCTGTAACCCCTGCAGTGGGGAGCTAGACACAGGAGGTCAGGACCGTAAGGTCATCCTCAACTACATAGTGAGTCTGAAGCCAGCTCGAGCTATGTGAGAAGCCATCTTCGGCCTTCGCCTTCCCTTCATCTGCTAATCACAAACTGGATACTGATTCGCTTTCTTATGCTCTTGGCCCTTGTTCTTGGGATTCCTTAGCTCCAAAGTATTATGACATCTGACAGAAACTGGGAACTCAAAATCAACACAGGATCTTAGAAAGCATCATGGTGGACAAGATGGTTCAGCAGGGCAAGGGTGATTGCTGCCCAGCCTGACAACCATAGTTCAAACCCAAGCTCCACATGCACATGGTGGGAGGGAAGTGACTCCTGGAATTGTTCTCTGGATGCTACACTCAGGCCATTGCACTTGAATATACACAATAAATAAATAAATAAACAAGCAAACAAACTATGTATATATACATATACATATGTTCAACAGCCATTAATTAAACACTGCAGCATCAGTAAGCATTGGTAAAGGGACCAGCCAGAGATTACAAAACCCAGGTAAACAGTGGAGCCTCAATACAAAAACAAAAAGATAACGCTCAGCCATGCTTCTGCAGGCAGAGAGTCGGAGAAGAATGCGGCTGAACTGTTTTTGAAAGGTTGGGCAGCAAATGTGGAACAACTGAGCTATGTGTTGGTAAACACGGTTATTTAAAAGAATTCCAGTTAAAATACCACACATATTTGGAAGGCTGTGTTTTGTCAGCTAAAACTCCGAGCAGGAGAGCAGCTCAAATGACTCCATTTCTAGTTGAATTAGCTCTTTACTATCAGACAATTCTTTTTTATATAATTCTTTCAGACAGGGGAAAAAAAAAAAAAAAAGACACAACGACCTCATCCTGATCATTTTTCCTCTCCCAAAGGAATTGTCTCTAGAGCTCTCATTAGGGAGGAGGGCCAGCTAACATAATTAGATGTTAGGAGAGATACTAAGCAAAAGCCACTTACGGAGTGTCTCCAATGTGCTCTTACCACACAAAGTAAGTTCCATTCGGTACTTCTTAACCTTCCCAAGATGCCCGTGAGGTAGTGGGTTTTTTTTTCTCTTTAAGATGTATTTATTTAATGTATGAGTGCTCTATCTGCATGTACACATGCATACCAGAAGAGGGCATCAGATCCCATTATAGATGGTTATGAACCACCATGTGGTTGCTGGGAATTGAACTCAGGACCTCTGGAAGAGCAGCCAATGTTCTAACCACTGAACCATCTCTCCTGCCCCTGAGGTAGTGTATCTCTTAGATTAAGTTCGACTATGTGAATCAGGTGTAATGGTGATAGTTGGTGGTGCATGCTTAGAAAGCCAGCACTCGGGAATGGAAGCTGGAGGGTTCAAAGTGACCCTCAGCTCTATGCCTGGGCTGCAAAAGATCCTACCAGGGAGAAAGGGAGACAGAGTGAGGGCAGGAGCAGTGGGGACATGGCTCTGGGAACAGAGTACATGCCAGCTAAGTATGACGATAAGTATGGATTGGATCCTTAGATCCCAAGTAAACAGGACAGACATGATGGCCCACCTATAATTCCAACACTCAGAAGGAAGCAGGGGTCTCACAGCCGGCTGACTAGCCAGAGCAGCTCTATCGGCAAGCAGAGGTTCAATTGAAAGAGCCTGCCTTGGGCTGGAGAGTTGGCTCAGTGGTTAAGAGCACTGACTGCTCTTCCAGAGGTCCTGAGTTCAATTTCTAGCAACCACATGGTGGCTCACAACCATCTGTAATGGGATCTGATGCCCTCTTCTGGTGTGTCTGAAGACAGCTACAGTGTATTCACATACATTAAATAAATGAATAAATCGTTTAGAGCCTGCCTCAACAAGTAATATACAGAGCAACCAAAGAAGACTGTGAATGTCAACCCCAGGCCTCTCTCGCCCCCGGCATGCACGAGTATCTGCCTCATCCCACACAGGCATACACAAACCGCTACAAAAGGAGCCCAAAAATCCACCTGGAAAAGAAAGAAAAGAAACATTGTGACACTTGCTTTATACACTGTAGCTTGTATTATGAGCCTCTGCACTGCTCAGAGACAAAGCATCCTGAAACAGCACATTTAGAATTTTACTCTTAGACCCAAGAATCTGCTACTTTTCTCAAGAAAAATAATTAAATTCTTCCCATCCCTGTGATAAGAAACAGTCTACAGAGTAACAGAAAGGTGCCTCCCCATTACCCACCCCACCCCACCCCACCCCAACCAATCCCGGTGCATCTCTGGGGGAGTGAGGTGGAGCCTGCTCCGCTCTTCTTCAGAGCATGTGTGAGGCTCCCTCCCTCAGGAGCTCACCATGGCTATGGCTGTAGCACTGCTGCTCTTTGCAGACACCCAGAGCCCAGGCACCAGAGCCCAGAGGTAACTGGAATAGCTCAACAAGTACCTACCATTACAGAAGCCAGTGAGCGCGGGTGACCTTTAAACGTCATCTAAAGAGCCAGCAATCTGAAAAGACAGTAGGTTAGCATCCTGAAAGATCAGTCTTCCATCTCATCTCCAGCTGACAGGTGACAGGGGCAGAAAAGAGAGACAAAAGCAATCACTGCAGAGCTCTGTCCTACCTCTGTGGTTAGGGGTCAGCCACATTGCCAAGCCTACTCTCATGACCTCTGTGTTGCTTTGTCATCCCGGAGATCCTTCCCTCTTTCTGTGGGTGTTTGAGCTCAGGCATTTCTGGAAGCACTGAGTCTAGTTGCTTCCTGCTGGTGCCATCTTTGTACTCCCCCAGGTACATTTGGGCTGGGAGGGGGTAAACACAGAACAACTCAGCTATGGACAGAGTAAGCTCACTAAGCTGGCGATAACGTGTGCGCAGATCCCTTTTCTTCCTTTCTTTTTTATTTTTATTATTATTATTTTTGGTTTTATTTTTTCATACTTTATTTACATTTCAAATGTTTCCCCCTTTCCAGATCTCCCCTTTGGAACCTCCCTATCCCCTCCCCCTTCCCCTGCCTCTATGGGGGTATTCTGCTACCCACCCACCCCCTCTCATCTTCCCTCCTTGGCATTCTCCTACACTGGGGGATCTAATACCCTCAGGCCCAAGGGCCTCTGCTCCCTGTGATGGCCAACGAGACCCTCCTCTGCCGCATATGTGGCCAGCACCATGGGTCCCTCCAGGTGTATTCTTTGGTTAGTGATCCAGTCTCCGGGAGCATCGAGGGGTCAGGCCTGGAATTCAAGAGTGTCTCTATAATAGAGACTATGACAGTGCCCTAGCTTAGTCACAGTCATATCTGCACCAGGCCCTCTCATCCGTATTCTGCCCTGTATATAAAGGCAAGGGTGCACCAGGTGGACGGAGGAGGAGAGGCAAATGGAGATCGCGCGGATCCTGGAGGTCAGAGAAGCATTCGGGTTTGCAGGCTGCCTGCTCTGCATGCTCGTAAGTACTATCTCCCACAGTCCTCCGGTATTCACCAGTACCAGCCAGTTCCTCTCATGCAGAGCACTGTGTGGGATATGGAGGATGGACTATGAAAAACAGAGGGATAGCCCCGCCCCCCCCCAAAGGGAACAAACAGACAAGAAATATAAATGTCCAGGAATGAACGCGTTCACGAGCTTGGCCCCGATGAGGACAAGCCGGAAAGATGTGGGAACTGAATACGCATGTGGGAGCGGCCTGGATGGACCATGGATGGCAGCAAGACGAGGACTGCGCATGGGAAGGCAGGGTGAATGGCCAGGGGAACCCCCATACTGAGACAACACCTGGTGGCAAGGCACCAAGGTAACAAATTTAAAATGAAAGGGGAAAGGGTGGGGTAGATACACGGCTGTGCCTTATGGTGGCTGTCTTAATGTGGGCGTGAAAATCATCTACAGGGAGTGTCCCACTCAGAGTCCGCTTGTATTTTTACACTTTTTTTTTTAAACAGGAGACCATCTTTTAAAAAAAAAAAAAAAATTTATTTATTATATGTAAGTACACTGTAGCTGTCTTCAGATACTCCAGAAGAGGGCCTCAGATCTCATTACTGATGGTTGTGAGCCATCATGTGGTTGCTGGGATTTGAACTCATGACCTCGGAAGAGCAGTTGGCACTCTTAACCGCTGAGCCATCGCTCCAGCCCCCATTTTTACACTTTTCATTGTTGTGATAAAACACCTGACAACACAAGGCAAGGACTGAAGGGAGAGATGGATTCTTTGGGCTTACAGTTTGAGTTGTCATAGAGGGGAAGCAGGAGGCGACGTGGCTGGTCACATCATATCCACAGTCAGGAAGCAGGGAGATGCTGCTGGCGCTTTTTGTTCATTTTCATTTGTATTGGCTCGAACTGATGGAATGGCACCACTCACACTTAGGGTGGGTCTCCCACTGCAATTAACCTTTCTAGATAATCCCTCACATGCATACCCAGAGATCTGTTTCCATGGTGATTCCGAAACCCATCAAGTTGACCGTCAGGGTTAACCGTCAAAGAGAAGTTAGCTCAGGATATTCTAAATTAGCCCTAGATTTGGTTTAAGTAACTTTGCTCACAAGTTACTTTTTTAGGCAGTCTCAAGTAACCCAAGCTACCCTCAAATTCCACACATACCCAAGGATTGCCTGGAATTCCTGATCTTCCTGCCTCCACTTCTCAAGAGCAGCTATAAGAGGCTCCAAACTTCATTTCAGTTCCATGTCAGCTGTAACCCCTCGAGACCCAGGTGCCCTACAAGAGTTGTTCCACCAGCTGTCTGCCTTCATGAGCCCATAAACTCCACAGAGTTTGAAACCACACCCTGTCCCCTCCATCCTGTACTCATTGTGTCCCGGGGCACAGTGTCCAGACCATATTAAGGAGGTCAGTTACCACCTGACGATCATTCTCTGAACCTGGAATTCTTTCAGAGCTCAGACCTGCCTCAGTAGATACACAGTGAGACAGAAAGACTCAAGTTAGCTCCTGAGGTGTGTCTGTATGTTTCCAGGGAAGCCTGTGTCATGTGGTTTATTAGATTCCCAAGGGGCCTGAGCCACCATCACCACCACCAGCACCAGATAGTGTTGTCTCACTGGCCTAGATCTGTAATAAACAAAATTTGGGTGCTCCAGAACTCATACTAAACTCATACTAAACTCATCAGAAAGCATACTACCACCAGCGAAGTCTGATCAGGAGGCTGAGGATGGCCCCAGGGGTTCTCTAAGATAATCTCCCACCCACAGTTGCTTCAAAGAACCATGGGTTGTGAAACACTGTTCTCAAAGGCTTCCTTGGTCACTGTACCTCAAAGGATCTTTCTAGTGCTGACTTATTCAGAGGCTTCTAGAAAACAAGGGACCCCCCAAGAGGTACATGCCTGTAATACCAGGGATCCCCTGGGGCTGGAGACCAGTGATCTGGTGAAGTACAAGGATCAGATGCCCTGAGGCCCAGTAGCCTCTAGATGGCAGTGCCCGGCCAGAAACTGGAGCAATTTCTGCTAACCAGGGAACCCAGAAAAGGGGAGGAAGGGAGTGCAAACGAAGGGCTGCCAGAACCTGGGGCTGTTCAGAGATCCAAAGGCACTATCGGAGAAGCAGCCAGCACCCACTAATGAGCTCCATAAAGAGAGGAAGGAAGAGAGTTCGAATTACCCATAAGATACTATGGAGCGTTTATTGAAATCCTGCTCACTGACACGGCCCTGCAGAAAGCCTGCACTGTTAAGTTCTTCTACTTGGAACACTTTTCTTCCATAGCATAAATGTACTGATGTGTTTAACTAGGCCTTTGTTGAAAGTGTTTGAGTTCTTCCTTTCCATTTCTACACCAAATGATACATACCTGATACCACTGCATAAGAACCAGCTTCCATCATCATTTCTTAGGAATGCAGGAGCAGAATTAGATCAAAGGCTAAGGTCCATTTGTTTTCCTTTGGGTCTGTTGAGACAGGGTCTCGCTAGCGAAGCAAGAACCTCCCCCGCACTGGCATGAAGCATGCCACCAGGCACCTTTGGTGGCTGGTTGATTGAAGACAGTCTCATGATGTAGGAAGCTTGTCTGGCCTCAAATTCACAGCAATCTCCCCACCTCTACTTTCCAAGGGCTCTGCTTTTAAATTTCTAGCTATCATAGAGACAGAGCAGAAGCAGTTGTCTGTGTTTCTAGTTCTAAACCCATTCCCACCCTGGCTTTCACCGTGCAGCACCGCCTTCTTACTGATGGACAAGAACCAGTGTCTGTGAACTAGGAAAGTAGATTTCTCATTCTTTCAGTGTGTGTGTGTGTGTGTGTGTGTGTGTGTGTGCGTGTGCACGCAGGAGTGAGGGGTGAGGGGTGCTGCTGCACCCATTGGACTTTCACATGGATTCTGAGTGCATGGTTTGCTCACTAGACCATTTATCTTACTGAGCCCCAAACTGGTCTCTGTCATAATTCTATTCCCCTGAGCTCATATTATGAACAAAACTTTACATTCACACCATGGTTTAGAAAAATATTGTCTATTTCCTCTGTGTTGATAAATATGTACATACTGGGGCTGGAGAGATGGCTATGCAGTTAAGAGTATTGGATGCTCTTTCGGAGGACCTAAGTTCAATTCCCAGCACCCACATGGCAGCTCACAACTGTAACTCCAGTTCCAGGGTTCTGATGCCCTCTCCTCTCCTCTCCAAGCACAAGGCACACACATGGTACACAGACATAAGCACATTTATGCACACTACGCAATAAACTAAAAAGAGATTTATACACATTTTTACCATTGTCATTATTTTATTTTAGACAAGGCCTCATGGAGTCCAATGGCCTCAAATTCACCATTGCGGACACCAACCTTGAACCCCTCTGACCTTCCTAGGTAGGGATTACATGTATCTGACACTGTGGCAGGTTCTATGCAATATTCCATACTGCTACCAACTGAGTGACCTCCCCAGCCCGTGAGTCCTATTATGAGTCCTGAAGTTGTTAAATTCATGTAAGCCTAAATATAACTTAAAATAGAAACCATAATTACATCTGACAGATGAGGAAGCTGAGACAGGAAATTAGCTAGGTTTGTTCAAGGTCACACACCTCATTAAATTGCTGGAACCAGGATTCAAATCCTGCCATGTTTCTCCAGAGGCTGAATCTCAGCATTGAGTCATACACGTTTCATGCTTCTGATCGACATAATGTTGTTTAATATTCTGCATAAGAAGTTTCTAGCTTTATGTATACAAGTGTACCCATTCAGGAGTGGGGCTCAGGGGAGCAGCTTTGATGTCAGCCTTCACCTTCTAACTTGTTTAAATTAGGGGCTTTCCTTCTGTGGCATACATCCAGGCTGCCTCAAGCTTCCAGGTACTTTCAGTATTGACATGGAAACTTCTAGTTCTTTGGAAAGCTAGTGATGTCAAATGATGGTTTGCTGGGGCACCCAGGTGAGAGGATGTCTTGCTAAAGCCAACATGTGAAAGACAGACAGTGAGAGAGGAGCTCTGAGCTTTGGTTTGCTCCACCTGGCTATTCTTCACTAAGGATAGGCATGTATTGGTCCACCATACATAGCGTTATTGAGCCCAACTTGCGATACGACTGCTACTGACAGAAAGTAGTTCAAGAACTGCTCCTGAGGTTCCTGTGGCAGCTTGCCACTTCTGTGGCTTCACCTCAGCCTACTTGGCAAGCATGGTGGCTTCTTCAAGACTGAACAACAGCTGCGGGTTCATGCCTAGTGTCTGCTTGCTGAAAAGACTGGACTGTAGTTGCTGGTTCGTGCCTGGTGTCCACCTGCCTAGAGGACTGGTCTGCAGCTGCTAAATCCTATTTGATGTTTGCTACAGGACTGAACTGCTGAGAAAGAAGATTGAGCTTATCCTCAAAGAACTACTGCTGAGCAGGTCCGCTTCCCACACATCCTAATAGCTTTTCTCTTCCACTGCCTCTGCTGGGCGGTGGGCTAGAGGAGAGGTTGAACCCTTATTAAAAGTAGGTTGCAAAGATTGTGTGCCTACACAGTATCCCTCCTATATTGGGTTGAATGAGAATGTCTGTCTTAAGTTTGGGTTTCATTGCAATGAAGAGGCTGGCTTACAGTTCAGAGGTTTAGTCCATTATCATCATGACAGGAAGCATGGCAGCATACAGACAGATGGCATGATGCTGGAAGAGCCTGGAGTTCTACATCTTGACCCTCAGGCAACAGAGAAAAACTGTGTACCACACTGGGTGTAGATTGAGCATAAGAGACCTAAAAGCCCACCCCTACAGTGACACACTTCCTCCAACAAAGCCACACCCACTCCAATAAGGCCACACCTCCTAAGAATGCCACTCCCTATGGGCCTATGGAGCCCAATTACATTCAAACCCCCAAAATGGCCTCCATAGGTAGGTTCATATTTGAATGCTTGGTTCCCAGTCAGTGGAATTATTTTGGAAGGATTAGAAAGTATGGCCTTCAGGACAGCCAGGGCTACACAGAGAAACCCTGTCTCGAAAAACCAAAAAAGAGAAAGAAAAGAATGGCCTTGTTGGAGGAAGTGAGTCACTGAGGTGTGCCACTGAGGTATCAAAAGCACATACAAAGCACATCAACAGGCCCAGAGTGTGCCTTTGTCTCTCTCCCCACCCTCCCCCACTTCTCCCTCCCTCCCTCCATCCCTTCTTCTCCCTCTTCTTCTGCTTGTCTGCCAGATCAGGATGTTATAGCTCTAATCCCCATGCCCGCCTGCCACCATACTTCCTGCCATGATGATCATAGACTAACCCTCTGAAAGTGTAAAAAATGTCCCCAATTAAATGTTTTATTTTATGTCTCTTTGGTCATGGTGTTTCTTCACAGCAAAAGAACGGTAACTAAGAAAGGTCCATTTTCCCCGGTAGGAACACAAGGGTTACAGAAGCACATGCACAGGTTCCTGGGGTCTAGGGATTTTCACATCTACCTAGCAATAGTTTATCCACTAAGCTATGTCTCTATCTCTACATCATGGCTGATGTAAGGAATATATATATATATATATACACACTAAACATAATTCAGAAAATCAACTCCTACCATCTGCTTTGAGCATTCACTTAAGAGTGCATGAAACACAATATCAAGGATATCTGATAACCTCAAACATTACTCACCCATGGGATCTCAAGCTCTGAAGAAGCACAGAAAGGTCCAAGTAGGAGAAAGACCATCTTCAAGCAAGTCACTCACCCTTTGCGAGCTAAGTGCACATTCTTGCCTCCAGGGTTACCAGATGGTACATGTGTTCAAAGCACCCAGTGGGGTTCAGTATCTCATCAGGATGTGACAACTGGGACCCTGTATCTCAGGGACATTCCTGCAGGACTGACAAGCTTCTTGTTTGTTTCAGCCCCACCCTCCAGAACCTAGAGAAGCGGTCCGGCTTTGCTTACTACAGTCATTTGTTGCCTCTGGCCAGTGGTTAACAGGTTTGTAACCACATCTGGAAACTCAGGAAGGACTTCGGATAGAGCCCTGGGGAATGGCCCAAGGGCACCACCACCTCCCTCTTCTAGGAATGAATGAGAAGTTAGAGGACTGAAGCAGGACTTGAACCTAAGATAATAGTACACTGGCTCCTGAGTGAACCACCAGCTCAAATCCAGGACAGGAAGGAAGGGGAGTGGGCTAAAAACCTAGCAGCTTCCTGGAGGTTCAGGCACCAACCAACTCTTCAGGTTTCCCAAGCCAAGAAGCTCCCAAATCTGAACTTCCCAGTGGATTTTGTTGGGTCAAGGTGCTCTGAGCATGGAATAGAGGCAAATACCAGTAGTCTCAGACCAGCCTGACCACAGCATAGGAGTTTGTATATATGCATGCAGTTGTGCTTCAGTCTGGTCAAATCGCAGAGGCAGGTACAGGGCAAACCCCAATCTTGTCTCAAAACAAGATTCATGTGACTGTCCTTAAAGAGATGCCCACTTTGAAATCCACTACTCAAGGAGTCACCTATTTGTATCACTTACCTGCGCACACCTCACACATCCACCCCAGACCCCCCCCCCCCCCTTGGCTTAGTACTCGATAAACCTTAAGACAACACGGTCAGAGTACGGTGACTCAGTTTGAGACAAAATGTTAAGGCCAAGGTGAGACCAGTGCTGATCCTTCTATTGATGATCTTGGGGAGTCTCTTGGGTGCTTAAGGTCGGAGAACAGTGTAGACTCAGACTCAGAGAACCAAGTCTTAATAAATGAGCAGGGAGCACCTGGACCCTGGGTTATGGCAGCAGGCTCATTGGAGTCAAATCAAGCTTCCTAGCTCCAGACTTCATAAGCTCTGAGACAGCAAGTCTGGAGGGCCTATTACTTTAAGGCCCTGGGGGCGGGGCCCTCCTGTTTCCCTGGAAGCAGCTCAGAGATGTTTTTGTCTCAAGCTTCCACCCAAACAGGAAGTGAGTCACCGAGGAATGTAGGGTTCCTGGCTGTAGGGGGATTCTGGCCGACCTTGGATGCCCCCTGTTGCAAATTGAGCTTTTGTGGAGGCCTGGCTCCAAGATAAGAAACAGTCCAGAATCTGCTTGCCTCCCTGGGAGACTTTTTTTGTTGTTTTTTTCAAGACAGGGTTTCTGTGTGTAGCCTGGCTGTCCTGGAATTCACTCTGTAGACCAGGCTGGCCTCAAACTCAGAAATCCACCTGTCTCTGCCTCCCGAGTGCTGGGATTAAAGGCATGCACCACCACCGCCTGGCTCCCCTGGGAGATTTGTAGCTCTAGCTTCGGGAAGGTCTTGGAATCAACCAGGTGCGCCACACCCAAGCTTTCCAGAGTCATGTAAATGTTTGCACTCAGGCCCTGGGCACTTACAGTAGAGGCACTGCGGCACCCCCCACACCCCAGTGTTTCCTTGATTTGAACCCAAACATAAGCTAAACAGGAATCATCCACAAGTGCTTTCTCCACAGACCAGAGTCCCTGGTTCTGATGATTCAGCCATTCCCTTAACCCTTAAGTGCCTCATTCTTCTCATCAGTAAGATGAGAAGGCATTTACTACGAGACAAAGCCAACCAGGTTTATGCAGACACATTAGAACAGTAAACCAGTAAGGAAACCACAAAACACAATGTCAGGAACTAAAATTTTGCACTAGAACGTGCAACTGGGGTAAGGGAAGGCTCACGTGGCTCAGAACCACATCTCCATTAGTCCAGTAGGTACTCCAGTCCTGTTTCTCCCATGCCTCAGAAGGGCCAGCTGGGTTCCGGAGGGGTATGGGGAGAGGGGTATTAATAATCCACATCTTCCTCGTTAAGGAACCTCTCCTTCCAGATACTGGTCCAGATACTCAGTACCCCAAGCAAGCATGTTAATCAAGTACCCACAGACATGGGATTCCCTGGCATTCCAAAGGTTCCAGAAACCTAATACACGGAAAAAGCTTCAAGGATTAGGTTTTAAAAGATTAGATGTAAGGGCTTAAGACTCAGCAGGTACTAGCTAGCACTGTACTGAAGGTGGAGGCAGTGCTGAGAACAGGATAGTGTACAGGATAGAGCTTCAGGCAACCTGTTCACGGTGATAGTCCCATCATGCTTCCTACGGACACCTTTAAACCAGCCAGTCCTTTCATCTGGGGACAAGGTCCACTTCAGCTCTTGGAGAAATGAGCCAGGGTCCACTGGGACCCTCTGATATGCTATCAGGCAGTAGCACTTTCTACATTGTCCTTTACACAGAAGGGAAAACCATGGTACTTTTGGACACTGGCTTGCAAGAACAGGTGTTTGTGAAGGGCTTTTAAGAGCAGGGCATTCAGCCCATAACAGGATTTCGGGTGTGATGAGCTGGAAGTGCTTCTGGATCAGGATACCTGGTGGGTCTTAGGACGAGCACACTTTAGAACCAAGTCTTCTCGCTGTTTCCCGAATAGCTGCTGTGGCTCCAGGAACACCTGCACTAGAGGAACCACAGTAGGAGCTCACCTGTCCCTGTGCATGAACACACTCACTCACACACACACACACACAAAGTATGTCCCTGTGCATGAACACACTCACTCACACACACACACACACAAAGTATAGTGTCATTTAAAAAGCATTAAGACAAATGACAGGACTCAAAACTTCCTTTAATTCATCTTTATGCTGAGAAAAGCAGGGGAGCAATGCTCAGTAGACAGAGCCCCAGGCTGTGCAGACCTGGAGCCCTTGCCTCAGGTTCTCTGGAACTCTCCTTCCCAGGTCTCCATCTGCCAGGAAAATTCCACTGTACCACTCTGGGGGTAACCTACAGCTTGCCTGTGGTTAGGGTAGAGCAGCCTGAAGGAAGGACTCCAGAGGCAGAATGTTCGGCAGAGACCTAAGACTGAGGGCAATTCTCAGGCTTAGTCAGAGTCCAGGACTTCAAGCCAAAGGCTTCAGTTGGGGGTGTGGGGGAGGGATCAGGGAGAGAGCCTGTTCTGCCCCAAACCTTTGGTCTCTATATGCTTGCAATCACACGCAATGAGTCCAGGAATCTGTTTTAAACCACAAGGAGACAACAGCATTGCCAGGTCACATCAGATGAGTCTCGACTCACCACAGCCTCTGACGGTGTCAGTGCCAACTTCCTCCTGCCCAGCCCAGTGATTAAGCCTGCCCCAGAGGAATGCAATGGTCACACTGGCTTCCTCAAATCTGGGGCCCGAGGAGCCTAGTGCCAATGGTCACCTACACAGACAAACCTGGCAAGGGGCCAACATTCATTCTACAGAAATTATTGGCAGCTCCTGTGTGGTGCTTCTCTACTTCCAGAGCTTTAAGTATCTTCAAGAAAAACGGTGCCTAGTTTTTCTGGGGTACAACCTGAGAAAGGCTGCTTCTAATATACAAAGTTGAAACCACAAAATTGGAGATAAGAGGGTTTAGAGATGGAGACTGGAAAGTGGAGAATTCAAGAAAGCCCCCAGAGCCCAAGGAAACTTTTGAGAGGGGGATGCCCGCATCAGATGGTGCCCAAGTGTCTACAGACATCTTCACCATGTGCATATCAGGATCTAGGAAGGGCTGAAACTAGGGGCAAAACTGGATTTTCATCCACACCTCACCAACCACAATTCATGCTTCTAATCACACTTGTTCTTAGCAATCTAAAGGCCCAAGAAAAAAAAACAGATTTTGTTTTGAGACAGGGTTTCTCTGTGTAGCCCTGGCTGTCCTGGAACTCACTCTGTAGACCAGGCTGGTCTCAAACTCAGAAATCCGCCTGCCTCTGCCCCCCAAGTGCTGGGATCAAGGCATGTGCCACCCCCATCCCCCACCCCAGCCTTTTTAAACCACATTTCAATCTATTTACTCATACCCACCCTGGGTATTGCTGGGTGTTACTACTCCAGGGCCCAGGCTCTCACAATGAGGATGATGGCATCATACAGCATTTTCAATTAAGTACCCAAGAAACTATAGAATTCATCAATCCAAAAGGGTGAATGCTGAGTGTAATGTTTACCAGGAGACACTGTGAACATGTGTATGTATTCCTGACTGTCTTGAATTGTATTTCTCACTGGCGATCACTGGTCCACAACGTGAAAAACCAAGATGAGCAAGAGGTAAGCCTTCATGTACTCAGTGTACTCTGTAACCCACACAGTTCTTCACAACCTTACAACACTTGCAGTTACACAATATTACCGTACCTTGAAATCCACATGTTCCCGAGGCTCATCACAGTGAAGAACAATCCACTTCTTACCTCTACAATCCAGGACTTTGAAAAAGGATCCCCGTCTCCACAGGATTTCAGCCCTGGCACCTCCACCCCAAGAGCAACAGTCTAAGAATTTCCTCCACGCTACACTATAATGGCTCATTCCTGGGTGGATGTAAAAGGATATGTGCATTCTAAGTACACAAGCAAATACTGAAGCTACCGGGTCCCTAGGGGCTGAGACAGCCTCATACCTTTAAGACCTTCCTGTGGCAGGGTGCAAAACACCACTCTGGGCCTGCAGAGTCCAGAGTGTCTTGATACCTCTGCCGCAACTCTCCAAAGCAGCGGCAAATGATCTGGATCTCAGTCCAGGACTTACTGTGGCCACGAGACCAGAAGCACAGGAATTCCACTAGACCAAAGCTCCATCTGTGTTGCTGTGACCTGCCCACATGTCCCACAGTCTAAGGCAGACAGCACTCAGAAGTCTCCTCCCTTCCACCTGAGTATCAAAGTAAGGCAGCCTGCACCAGCTCACCCTTGGCACCCTAATACGGCATCCACACGGTACTGAAAACAACTCAAAACACAGGCAAGCCCATGCTTTGAAGACTAACACTCCATGGCGCACAGTATCCCTATTTGCTACCGGATTCCTCCCCTTTCCAACTGCTCCTTGGACAAGATGAAATCAGCAATCAACCAATCAATCAGCCCAACTATTTCAGTGGCTACATCCAGGAGTGACTTATAAATAAGATAGGAGTGGCCGGGCAGTGGTGGTGCACGCCTTTAATCCCAGCACTTGGGAGGCAGAGGCAGGCAGGTTTTTGAGTTTGAGGTCAGCCTGGTCTACAGAGTGAGTTCCAGGACAGCCAGGGCTACACAGAGAAACCCTGTCTCGAAAAACAAAACAAAACAAAAGGTAGGAGTGGTAGCTCCAACCTATAATCCCATCACTCAACAGGCTGAAGCATGAAGATCACTTAGGGTTCAAGACAAGCTTATAGTGCAAGACTGTTCCAAAACAAAAAAGATTTATAAATTATATGTATAAAATTGTTGATCATTTTATCTCTGGAGAGGGTGAAGAAAGAGACAAGTCAAAAGGTTGTCTGGAATTTAAATTTTCCTCACCAAAAAAATTTATTTTTCAATGGCTCACTGCAATCACACTGGAAAAAAATAAAAACTATCAACCTAATTTCAGAATTCTCCAGGGCTCACTCAACCAATGGGAAGATAAACATGGACATAAGTGTTCCCAACTTTTAAGGAACCCCCCCCCCAAAAAAATCACTTTTTTTTTTTTTTTTTAAAACCATTCAGAGATAATAAAAACCGGGCCAGGAAAGGTAAAAAGCTAGAAGACAGCCAGGCATTGAAAGCCACAAGTCATCCAATGAGTTTCCTTCACAGGAGAGGTCAAACTAAAACTCCAAGGTCTGCTGCAATGAAGCCTAGATCTGTAATGATGGAGGAGATACAGGGCAACAGACAAATGACCTCAATGCAAGGATCAACCTCCATTGGTAGTTTGAAAGTTTGGTAGCCCATTTTTGTGGTTGTCTTTATTTTATTGAGCCATGGTCTCACTCTGTAGCTGAGGCCAGACTGAAACTATCATAGATTAGACTGGCCTCAAATTCATGGTGATCCTTCCTCCTCCTGCCTCAGTCTCCCCAGTGCTGGGATTGCAGATGTGAGCCTCTTCCTTGCCTGAACGGTTAATTTCATCTGTAGAAAATTCTTACAAAGGTTAAGCCAGAATAGCTGCTACTGTACTCTGACTAAATATGAAAAGACCTGCATAAAAAATACTGAAAAGATTTCCACCATATTCTGATGGGAAACAATCTGTACAACACACAAGCTACATTTCTGTAGTTTCCCATCCTTGCTGAGGCACTCAAACAACAAAAGCAAAGCTACCAGAAACCTGGAGGGGCATCCAAGAAACTAAGATACCTGTGCTGGAACCTCAAAGACCACTTAGCACAAGCTGCTACCTACTAAGTTCACAAAGAGCAAGCAGATCCCATCACAGGAAGTCAAGCTCTGACCTTGTATGAGCAGGCGTGCCTGCCAAACAGTGTGACACACAGGGTCACACCTGCTCTTCTCAAACCATGTTCCCACAAAACTTCATACACTTCACCTGTTCTAGACAGAAGCTCCCTTTTCCAGGTGAAGCCACCTAAACCAAAAGTTTTAACAGCTTTCACAAGTACTATATATGTGTGACAAGGATCTCCTTTGTTTCGAGAGCCCCTCCCCCCTTTAACTAAGCAGGTGAACACTTAATTCCCATGACTTAATTCCAAGCAGCATCAATTCTGAAGATTCCCATACTCTATAAAATAAAATCTAAACTGTCAATCACAGTGGCCCAGGTCAGTTGCCCCAGAACTCAGGAAGTGAAGTCAGGAAGATCAGGACTTCAAGGTGATTCCCAGCTACAAGAGTTTGAGGCCAGACTGGGCTACATGAGATCCTGTCTCAATCTAATTCAGATCTATCACTACTAAATAGCTCCAGGTGGACGTATTCGTATTCGGACTCTACAGCACTTTCCTTACGCTAACCAGACTGCTCCAACTAGGGGGTGCTTCAAAATCTGGGTACCTTACAATTGGGTCACACATTTAGCCCATCCCTTCTCTCTAAACTGTACATGATTACATCAAAATTACTGGGACATGATGACCAAAACAAAACTACAGACAAGCCCCTATTGTCTTTTTAATATTTTCAATGATTTATTCATTTTATGGTTTAAGGTGTATGTCATTTCTTCAATGAGGTAAACTACATTGATGATATTCTAATTTTGCTGTATAAGATATTAAACATTGTAATAAATTTCTTGAGCTTCTCAGCCATGTTCAGGACACTTCAGTGGAGAACTTAGCCTGGCCTACTCCTGTTAGGTTAATGACAGAACTAAGGAGATACACTATGTTAAGAATCAGACTCTGACTCATAACAAAGACTCTGTTCCCTCATACTCAAGTGCTTAGTTTCAAGAGCAGCCCATTCTGTTCTCCATGGGCTGAAAAGGCCAAGCAAGCACCATGCCAGTAAACCATAACACTCAGGCAACTGAAACAGGAGGATCGAATGCTAGAAGTCAGCATGAACTACACAAAAAGACCTGTCAAAAAACAGAGCCAAAGTCAGTATCAATACTACACTAGTATGTGGTCATCTCTGACGTTCTGCGTCTTAACTAATGAAAACTTCCAAAAGATCCTGAAGTTCATCAGACTAACACATGCTAAGGATTAGAAGACACCTCACTTTGTACTGATGGGTCTCAGTTATTGTATTCTGCAGAACCAGGAAGGAAGGGACAGAAGAGGTGGGGACCTGCTAATGAGCTGAGGAGGTACTACAATGAATGCAATGGAAAAAAGTAACCAATGCTAAAGTTTTTAAAAAGTTTAATGGAGCCAGTAATTCGGCATATAAATTGTGTTCTGGCAGACATTAGACCTGCTTTCTCTTACCAAAGAAAATGGCACGTTTTATCAAAATTTGACAACTGAGAGTAAAGGGCACTGAGATTCAGCTTCAGAGCACCAACTTAAACCAAACAACTAAGAACATCATTATTCAACTTGGACAGAGGAAACAGAACAATGCAGGAAGGGAGATGAAGCATGTTCCTCAGTCTCAAGTCCCTTAGGAATGGGAGCTCTGGCTTCTTGTCAGCAGCCATCACACCGCCAAACCCCAATTCCAGAATCTATATTCACAACCACAGAGAAAAGCAAAATTCAACTCCATGTCTTGGTATATCCCAAAGGAAGCCTGGAAGTACTTGCAATGCACAGGCTCGTCCATTTAAGGTAAAATGACAGATTGCTATAATTCTTCCTGCTTTTCAAACAAACAAAATAAAGCTCCACTTTTGCAAAAACTGAGAAATACCTTACTTTCATTCCTAGTTTGAATATGGACTTCACTGTTTTAAATAAGGGCTAGATCTATAATGAACACAGAACTTCAATTCACACAACATTTCCAACATTCCATTCACATCCCACTCAGTCAGTAATGGTTAACTTAGTAAGGTTTCTTCACAGAAAGGTATTATTAATGGCTGACAAAATTGCAAACTTTTAACAAAGTGCTGTAATTACCAGAAAACCCTTACACTGATTTGCAATGGTTATTAAGGATAAAAATAGAAGAAACTGAAACCGGACTACAAGTTTGCAAGGAAACATTTTTCACTGTCCTACTTGATATATAAGATAATAGGATAGAATGAATTACAGTACCTGGCAGGCTGACATCAGTCTTCTAAAAAAAGACTACCGTTCAGTTCAAGGTAGTAAAAATGCAGATGAAACATGCTCTAAAATGTTGTAGCTACAAGAGGTCTTATATTTACCCAAAGAGGGCTCTGAGAGCTTTCATTTGGGTCTACCTAACATCTAGAGAACCTCCATGCGATCTCATCGTTTCCAGAATGAAATTCCAAACTGCATTTCGGAGAGAAATGGAGGGACAGGAAAAGTTGGGTTTCGCTATTTAAGTTACTTTCACATTAGTAGCAGATAAAACATTTATCATCTTCCACCTACTATGAAAACTACACACAGTAGGGCATCCATAAAAATGAAAAAAAAAAAAAAAGCCTAAAGAATAAATATCTACTCCCACCATACATTTCCTCTCACTACTACCAAACCAAAAAGGAAGCCCACTCTCAAAGAGCATGACCTGTTTTTCAGGTCACTTTGAATGCAGTCTGTGTTTAACCTAAGTTAAATACCCGGCACAGGAAGTAGTACTTGTCTTAAAACTGAGTTGAAGCCTAGGGGGTTATTCTGGGGACAGTTTTATATTGCTATTTTCACAAGGTGAATCGACAGAGCTCTGCGTACTGACTCAGTATTACGTACGACTCCCGTGACCACCATAGCACCTCTTCACACCTCAATCACCAGAGTTAGAGCTGTTCTGAAAACTGAAATCTGGGCATAATCTGATAATCAGAAATTGCACACTATCAATCACTATGATAACCAGGTGTGTGGTTCTGTGTGGCTGCAAAAATGGAAGCCTGCAGATCTGGCTTGCAAGCCAGATCAAGGTTTTAGACAATTGTAGGAACCTGGCAATACTGTTTAAGTAAAAATACTCAATACAGCAGGAAATGGACCAAAGAATAAAAATAAGAAAGCATTCTATAACCAAATAAACATCTGATATTTCCTTTCCCTTTGAGAATAAATACAGTTAAGGTCACTTTTCGCCTTGGAACGGATATACGTTTGCCTATGATGATCTTGCTAATGACTACAATATTTCATGTCTTCTGCTAGGATTATAGTTTGAGAAAGCCATAGTTACAGGAGGCATCTACTGTAAATACCTAGAACTTCCTTTTATGGCAACCACTAGAGAATTCACTTTTCTTAAACAGTGAACAAGGGAAGATGGCCTCATGTTTCCTTTACAATAATAGTATATGTTGAGGATCGAGTGGCTTTCAAGCAGCATGGTGGGTGTGAAAATGTCTGCAGTTTAGAGCATTCTGTTGCGTTTATGGGTTGGTGAGTCTGTAATGACATCGCCACACTGGGCTGAGGTACGCTTTCTAGTTCCACCATTGTCCAAGTGGAGTGCCATTTCTTCTGTTATGAAAGTGTTCAAATCGACATCATGGAGTCCATTTCTCCTTCGACTAGCATTCGGTCCACTGCTTACATGTGTAGGAGAGCCTGGGGTACTCGAACGCACGCTTATACTAGCCATTGCACCACTAAGACCTAGGAAGAAGAAAAGAGGTTTTAGAGTTGCTCCAGTATTTGACCCTTCTGAAAGCAGCCCACTCTCCTTTCCATGGTGCCAGTGTCCAAGGATGCCTGCTGTAAGGGTCAGCAGTGAGTTAACATGTTTATTCTTCAGGGACCAACCATACAGCTTTGACCTACAGTTATTGGCAATATAACCTTTATTCATAAAAATGCCAACTAGTGATTATGGAAGCTGAATGTACCAAGCACTGCACTAGGAACACTAAGATATTGAGTCTATAGATTAGGCAAGTGCTATAATACAATTTACGGAGGTGCTTGCTTGAAACAGGACATTTTGTTTGATCCAGTGCCACCATTCTTACAATGTGTGTGTGTGTGTGTGTGTGTGAAAAAAAAGGGGAGGTCCCTTTCTAGGTCTGAGTAAGCTTTGTCCAACAACCCCTTTAGATAAGGTGACTGCATAATGTATCATCCCAAGCACTCCTTTATCAAGCCTGAAAAATTACACTGGACCACTGGTGGGTGTGTCATGGACAAATAGGGGCTCTATCACCATCTGAAGTCTGGACTATATCTGGCAGACACCCTTAAGATAGCTAGCACAATATCCTATGTCAATCCCATTTCCAATCCTTCATAGAGCGAGCAAGGAAAGGGTGGATAAGGAATCCTGATTAATGTTCTGGTTCTGAAATCCAGAGTATGTTCTAGCACTGACCACTGAACCCCAGCCCCCACCACCACCCCCACTGCTCAGAATAGCAGCAGCGAAAAAGGCACATACAATCCACCCTGGATGTTCACGATAAGCCTGTGAAAGGCATGTGCCTAGTCGGGGCACACAAACTGTTAACATTCAAGTTAAATCCTAGTATGGTCAGTGCCATTTCCCACCTTGTGAAGATTCTGCCACTGCCTGACTGAAGAGAATGATTTGGGATCATTGATGCTTCCAAGACTAAGAAAGAAATTCCACCCGATTTTTTAAGGCAAAGTTCAGTTTGATCTGGCAGTGCAAAACTCCTTTTCATTTTGAACTCTAAAAAATGGCTTGAATATTAAGTAAAAAGGGAAAAACTCTGCACCTACCAAATCAAATCTACTAAATCCCAAAGCTGGTCTTTTTATTTATTTAAGATTTATTTATTTTATGTAGATGAGCACACTGTCGCTCTCTTCAGACACACTAGATAGGGCATCAGATCCCATTACAGATGGTTGTGAGCCACCATGTGGTTGCTGGGAATTGAACTCAGGACCTCTGGAAGAGCAGTCAATGCTCTTAACCGCTGAGCCATCTCCCCAGCCCCCCAAAGCTGTTCTTCCTGTACAGACACTTCTGGGGACAACAATCTCCACCCACAGCCAGTTCCTACTCTCTTTTCAGCAGTCACACAACCGGGCTCCCTCACTGTTCTGCCCCCCCTTCCCCCATTAAAATGAACCCTTTTATACAGTGGTGACCTGGGGGAAACCAGAGTGTCCCTCTTCACCTCTCCACCTTTCACAGGCCAGCACCTGTTTGTTCTTGGTTGGGGATGATGGGGTGAGCACCAATGCTGGCTTGCTTCCAGGATCAAGCATTTGTAGTTCTCAAAGTAACACTATGATATATAGTTCTGTGACTGCATTCTGCAAGTCACCCTACCCAAAGTCATCAGGTAGTAAGCAACAACTAAGTCTCAAACACAAGAGGGTAAGAGAATCTACACAGTAAAACTGTTACACTGCCATCTCTTAAACTGTTAGGATGCTGAAACAGGAAAATTGCCACACACACACACACACACACACACCCCTAACTTAATTTTTTTAAAGTAATTTCTTGACAGCTGCTCACCCTGCCCTCTGGATCCTACCCTAGCGCTTAACTGTTTTATCACCAATATCAATTAGTGAGTGGTACAAAGTCAGGACTGTTCTTTCTTTAGACTTTGCTCAGCCAGAACCTGTAAGGGTCACAACTCGCTGGAGGTTTTGGCCTCATGATGGTGCTTCCAAAACTTCCAGTCCTTCCTGTCCTCCAGCTTACCAGCTGCTTCCTCAGCAGCCTGTGAAGCCTTTGACAGACAAAAATGCACTTTTTGCACTCAAAGGCCCACTCCTAATTCTGCTTCCTGAACAGCTCAGGCTTCCTAGCTCCGAGAAACACTTTTTTGTTCCTTACACATAGGCTTCAACAGACAATGCAAGGAAGCCAAGCTCCCAGGCTTATATAGCTCAGCCGACCATCTCTCCATCTCTTCCTATGGGCAGGCTTCCATAGCTACCTGAAGGACTGATTCTGCCTGCCACACCACACACACGGAATTCTAATAAAGAATAATGCTTCAGAGTCTGAAACCCAGGGCTTGGTTTCAGGAAATAAATCCAGACTGCCGCTGGCCAGTCACTTATCTCATCAATCCATCACTTTAAATTCAACTCTCCCCAGTTGTTGGGTTACCCTACAGATATACCACAAACAACTTGCTGTGAAAGCTACGCATTTCTCAACCCTGCAGCCCACAACATCCTGCTGTAGTCTACAGCCTTGTTGTTAGTAGTCCATACTGACCTCACACTCCACCTGCATCTTCCTCCTGAAAACTCAAATGAAAGCATCCAAGGACCACTGTGCCCAGTCTTGAGAGGGGGAGGTGGGAGGGTGGGAGGCTCCTTTGTAGCTCAGACTAGGCTCAAAGCAATCCTCATGCCCGGGCCTCTCAAATACAAGAGACAACTGACCAGTTTTTGTATTTGCTCCAGGATGCAGAGGTTCTACAGGATTTATACTGTAAAATCTAAGAGCTGGGCAATAAGCTGGGCTGCTTTTATAACTCAGAATCCCTTTGCAAATAAAACTACAAGGAGATTTTACTGAACCCTACCCATGTCCTTCCTTTATGACTGTTTGTGGTGGTAATGACAAGTACCAAAGACTCAAAGTGCCCCATGAGGCAGTGGAATAGTCACTTCCAGTGTTTATTAATTCAACTTCTTTATGAAAAAAAAAAAACAAAAACAAAAAAACAAAATACATTATGCAGCAACTTGGCCAACTGAAAATCCCCATAACACCTGAGATATCATCTGTCTCTACAGAGAGCTGGGTTTTAACTGAATGGTACAGGTCACCTTTTCTCGGCTATGAGAATCTTTCCAAAGTTGTATTCACTAATCTTTCACAAGTGTCAAAAATAAAAATTAAGATAACCACAAAAAATAAAATAAATAAAAAACCACTTTGAACAGCCCAAATTTTATTTTGAAAACTCAGTGACAGCTACTGGAGCCGCTTTAGAAAATCTTGCTAAGCCACATGAACACGATCAGCCTACACAAGTACAGAAAATCTAAACATGCTTCACAACCAAAAACCTATGTTGAACGCCCTTAGCCAAAACCATGTTTTCCAAAGGAGTTGTGGAAATATGACAAAACAGAATAGGTAGCATTAGACAGTAGAAAAATCCCAATTGGTTAACATAAGATAAACTCACATTTTAACGCCTCTGAATCCACTGAAGTAGTGTTTTTTGTTTTAAGCTCGGGATGACTTAATCATCATTGAAACTCCCAGGAGTAAAAACAAGTGTCCAGCCCAGGTTATAAGGATCCAAGTTACACAGGAATCATTGAAAATAGCACATCACATTGTCAAAACTATGCTCATTCCATGCTTACTGTAGTATGGAAATGCTGTCTGCATAATCAATCACATACAATTCCAGTTTCCCGGCATTAAGTCACACACAGAGGAGCCAACCCCCGCCCAGGAATCCTCACAGCCAGAGAAACCTGAGGCTGCCATTTTTGCTCTCCTAGCTTTTGGCACTTCAGGTCCCTCTGAAGAAAGTCAGCGCCAGGGATGCACAAGGTGATGCACCAGCACAGGTTCATCCAGTGCTATATTGGAGAGGAGGGTGGTGGCGTCTTCCTCAGATTTGGGAAAAAAAAAAAAATGGTATCAACCTGCCTGGGGGCCCTAAGAAGTTGGCACTGTTCTTTCCTGAAAATGTACTGTACAAGTGTGAGTGCTCCCTCTGCAGTGTGCTTAGTGACCTGCAAGCACTTGAAGTGTCAATGTCATATGGTGTTTTAGAGTTTAATTTAAAAAAAAAAAAGTCCCACCAGGAAGGTTCTGGTCATTTAAAGTAGATACCACTCCCCACCCCAACCTATAAATTGTAATGCTGAATTTTTATTGAAGTAAAGCACACTAAATCAAGCCAATTACAAAGGTACATGTGTCACACCAAGAAAACATTTTCAGAAAACAGCCCCAAATGCTTTCCATTTATCAAAGACATCCATTTTTCAAAGACAGTTTTTAATGCCACAGGAAAGAGAGGTTCATGATGTTAAGGGAGAGAAGCAAGATACAGTACCATATATGCAGTGTAATCTCAACTGTGAGATATTTATACATGGGAAAAAAAAAGACTAGAAAAAACGCATCATTTGGCTGCCTGTGTTTCTAGACAGTAAAATCACAAGACACTACTGAACCCTTTTGCTTTTAGGAACAGATTACTGACTAGGCACTAGGGTAAGTCACCTGGCTTTCAGACTTACATAGCCTTTTAATTTTTCCAGTACAATATCCAACAAAATGTTATTACAAGTTCAAGAAAATTCTGTGTTACTAATATTGAAAGCTAATCTATCACCACTATCTTTGGTTATTAAATCTAACATCTATCCTTAATGTACAGAAAATACCAACTTTTCATCTAAAAATCAATGCTATTTTAAGTGCCCTGCTGTAATGTTCTTGTCTCTAGAGTAGTTTGATGTAAAAGTTCCTCCAGAGAGAGTGTAAAGGTGGGAGATGCTATGATCAAATAGAAGTGATCAAGAGATGGCGCTGGCCGTGAAATCTCTCACACCAAGTTCCAAGAATGCTGTAGACTGACTGCTGAACAGCTAGCAGCAGCTGGAGTGCTAGGAAGATACACCTCGATGCACTATTCAACAAGCATTACAGTACTTCACATGCCACCAGAATGATTCTTCAGGAGAAAAAAAAAAAGGGATGGGGTGCTGTGACAGATGGATGGACCCTCAAAAGGTGGTTCTAACCAGTCCTCTGCCATTAAAAAAATTGCAAACAGTTTCTTGTATACCTCCTCATCACTTCATGAACGGGTAAGCACCTGTGTAGCTCTCCAGCTACAGTTCTCACTCGTGCTTTTGCTAAATCATCAGAAGGTATGGTAGAACGAGACCAAGAAAGGAAGAGAACCAAACAGAATACTAAAGTTCTTTCAGGTGTGTAATTTACCACAGTTCCCTGAATCATTCTGCCACATGTGAGCCAAAGATTGTTTCAATAGAATCACTATGAAACCTGTGCTGAGAAGAAACTCTGGTTCATGCTACCTAAAGTCACACCTTTCCTTCTGGGTAAAGAAGGTAGCTGTTTAATGCTTTGTGTGTGTGAACTAGGAATTCTAGTGAGAATTCTTGTGAAATAGATCCCACCAGGAAGGTTCTGGGCATTTACAGTAGATACCACTCCCCACTAAATCCAAATTCCAGGGCCCCATTTTGTTATTTATTACAGGCCCCACACCCAGATTCTCTAGACCCAAGGAGCTGGCAACAACAAACCTAACTAACTTGATATGCTAGGTAGATGCTAAGGAAGTGGCTAGAATTGGAGCGCAGTGCTAACTAAAGTGCTTACCTAGCACAAACAAGGCCCAGAGTTCAACAGCAAGGAAATAAATAGCGCAAGGCTCAGTCTGACCCTCTACCAACAAATGAAAACACACACACACACACACACACACACACACACTGATTCCTTACGCTTACATGCTTCAAGATGGTGTTAATTTTACCAGGCCAGACATTCTTTGAGATGAGTCATCTTTAGTCATATGTCCCTATGTCTGCAAAATAGCACCTGGTATTTTACTTTGAGTAAATACTATCTATAGAAAGTACTAAACTACAGAAAAGCAAAATACACCTCTCTGTATGTCTTTATAACATAGGATTTAAACTGCAGAAATCAAAACCTGTAACAGATCCACAAAGAAAACAAAGAAGGGCTCCAACCTCAGCACTAAGGAGCCTTGCCCTAACTTACCAAGTCATCTTTTTAAAGGTACTTTTCCCTGGGGTATCACTCAAGGGCAGAATCCAAAACTCCCAGGTTTGATCCTCAGTATACGCACGTGCGCGCGCGCCTACAGACAGTCCCAGCAACTGGGAAGGTTGAGGCAGGAGATTCTCTGAAGTCCAGGAATCTCTGAAGTCCAGAAATTAAAGATCATCCTGCTCTACACAACAAATTCCAGGCCAGGCAAGTATGTACAGTGAGACTCTGTCTCCAGAAAAGAGAGAAGACAGTAATAATTACAAAACCTATCTTTTTTGTTTGTTCTCTCGAGAGTGGGGGCTGGAGAGATGGCTCAATGGTAAGAGCACTGACAGCTCTTCCAGAGGTCCTGAGGTGAATTCCCAGCAACCACATGGTGGCTCACAACCATCTGTAACCAGATCTTATGCCCTCTTCTGATGTGTCTGAAGACAGCTACAGTGTGCTCATAAAATAATTAATTCTTTAGAACAGGGGGAAATTTTTTTTTAAGTGTAACAAAAGTCTCCACTGCCTTGAGTTTGCCCAAATCCTTCTCCCAAAGCTGAGTTTTCAACACACACACATACACACACACACACACACACACACACACACACACAAAGATTGAGAACAAAGTATCTTAAATCGAAATGCTAAGAGCAATAATTTCCATCAGTGACAATGTTCCACCAGACTCTGCATAATCCTGAATCTAAAATAGCAAATACTTTTAAAACAACTTAAGCCCAATGGGCTTAAGTCTAGCACAAAAGTCAAGAATGTCATCAAAATAACTTTTGGAATAGAAGTATCTTTAAGTTTTAAGAACAGTGTGGACCAGAGTTAGCAAATGACAAAGAGCACCTGCTTTAGGAGAGTGACGTTTTAATAGTTATCAGATGAGTAAAGTTTGCTTTAGTAACAAGCCTTCCCGACAGAATTATGCACACCTTCCTACTGCGCGTCCTTGCACCTATCTCCCTGATGACAACCCTGAAGGACAGATTTCAGGTTCTCCAAATAGCACTAGCTCCAACAGGGCAACTCAGAACCAACTTCTCCAGCGTGTTCACAGGAACTAAGCTCAAGACTTAGTAATAAACAGGGGGGACACACACAGCAGAGGCTGGAGAGAGAGCTCAGAGGTTAAGACCACTGGCTCCTATGATTTCTATCCAGCACCTACATGGTAGCTAACAACCATCTGTTACTCAAGTTCCTTAAGATCCAATGCCTTCTTCTGGCCTCAGCAGGCAATGCACACTAATGATATACAACCATACATGTGGGCAAAATTAACACTATGGAGTGCTAGCTATAATTTACTACAGTCAAAAAAGAAGCTGTGGCTGTCAGAAGCAAGAACATTACACAGACCAATTGGCAATCTGGTTGTTCTCATATAAAGTAGATCACTTTTACAAAGGTGGTATTAGAGAGATCTTAAGCAGATTGCCCAACGTTACATAGGATATTGTGGCCTACACATAACTATGCTCTTCCTACCACAGTAAGCTAAGGGTACATAAAGCTGGCCACCAGCATATAGCTTCGAATACAGTTAACCCAGATTCATCGATAGAAGAAACCCAGACACATAAAATTTAAATGCTTTCTGAAACTGTTTCCACCACCAGGAAGGAGAAAAAAAATACAAGCAATAGAAATAGACACCCTGAAACTATAAATAGAGGCACAGTGGGCAGGAGAACAATTTTTAGAGCCAAAAAGATCCCAAATAATCTAATTTATCACTTACTAATCTGTTCTACCTTAACAAAATTAGTCTTTCTCCATCAATGAACCAAAAACACTGTGTAGGAGAACATTAAATGAGGAACCTTTGGGCTTTCTGTTGACACACAGCACATAGGCTCTGGTGTGCAATCCCAGCAAAGAGGATGACTAGGTAAAAATTCAGAGCTAGCCTAGACTTCACAGCAAGCTTCAGACCAACCCAGGCTCCACAGTAAGACCAAACCTCAAAAGACAAACATCTTTTTAAAAGTATACACAAAATAAGTCTTTTTTTAAAAAGGATACACCAAAGACTAGCTCTACAAGACCTGCACAGCAGCACTACCTGCTGACATTCTGTGGTAGATTAATGTTTGATGACATTTTCAAAAAAAGACTAGCTCTCATGGTTTCATTCTCGGGATCTGAAAAATACCAGTTGTTCTAATGTGAGATTCCTTCCCCAAACTAAATAGGCACCCAGATTACTCTCTCCCACTCTCCAAAGGTTCTCAGTCCCCACAGTGTTGTTTATACCCACACCTCTCAGACCTCTGTATTCACCTCTACAGTAAATTCAGAAACACAGTTACACCATATTCTTTGCTAGCTTCTAGGAAAGCCAAAGGGAATGGCACACTACAACCTCAATCATCGGAAAAGTACAGTATGCAAACACAGTGAGACCCTGTTCGAGAAAAGCTGTAAGTAAGAGTAGAAAGCCAGGTGTCTGGCACACACTTCCACAAACATCACCCAGGAGCTGAGGGCAGCCTTTCCACAAAGCTACATGCTGAGTTATAGGCCAACCAAGAAATATTACTACAATAACTATATTTAAAAACAAAAACAAACAAAATGATACATGCCTGTAATCCTACATTTGAGAGGTGAAGGCATAAAGAACAGGAGTTCAAAGTTATCAAGAGTTCTAGGTCAGTCTAGACAATAAGACACACACTGTCTTATAATTTAAAAAAAGCGGGAGGGGGAGGAAGAAAGGGGGACAATAGGCCAGATGTGGTGGTGTACATCTGTAATCAAGAGAATGAGTCAGAAGGTCATAAATTCAAACGCAGCCTGGGTTAAAAATGATGATGGTGGTGGAGGAGGAAGAAAATGGAGAGAAGCTGCGTCACAAGTCACATGATCAGCCTTACAATATAAACATGTGAATGAGGAGATCCATGAAAAGAACAAGAGATATTATCAGCAGGGCTGGTATATTGATCCCAGAACACCAGACTACATACAATGGATTTCTACTTGCTCCTGCAGGACCACAAGAAAATCTTAGACAGGGCAATGACAAGGTCAGGGAATTAGGGAGGGAAAGAGAAAAGATCATTCCAATGGTTTTATAAAAAAGCAGCCTCTGGTACCTAAATCACATCATGAGTAACAGCAAGAGCAGATTACCCTAAGCCCAAACACACCCCCTTCAGAGTCCTTCCCCAAACCCATAGCCAAACTTAACTGCATGAGAGGCCTCTTTCTGGCCTCCAGAAAATCACTACATCCAAGACATCCAGTTGTCTGCCAAAAGAAATGGAGGCACTCTTCCACTCTCACCCATCTACTTCTAGAGATGACAACAGGCTGTGGGAAAGCCACATGGAAACGGATGTATCTGCTGAGTTTAGTGTGGAATGTCATCTGGTGTACAGTTCAGTGGTTACAGCACTCACCTAGCATGCACAAGGCCCTAGGTTCAAGCCCTAATACTGGGGTGTGGGGGGTTGGGGGGGTAGGAAATGTCATCTGTGGCAAATGTTCACTGGACACCCTAAATGTGTAGAAAACAAAAACAAAAACAGATGGGTACATAGAGAATTCTAAATGAGAGTAGAGATCTGTAAGAGGACCCCTAAAGGGCCTGTAGAAAGAAACCCTGTAAATCTAATTCAGATCAGTCAAGGAGACCACCACCACCAAAAAAAAATCAGAGGCCTATGCAATAAAAGATGGCACACCTTAGAAGAGAAATGTATGCTGTCAGAAAGGGAGGCAGAAAATAAACCAAAGTACTCTGGGTATTTTTGATCTACGTGGATTATTATTTATAGAAAAAGGAGAATGTGTTAGAATCTCCCAGTAGATTTTTTTCCATGTTAGTTTAACATGAGAATTAACCAAGACAAAAAAAAAATCAGTTTGGCATGAGCCTATATATTTTATTTTCTGTGAATGTAACATCTAATAACTAAGTCTTACAGAACACAGAAAATAAGCAATATGCTACAGGAAAGTGACCAAAAACAAAGCACAGGTTAGTCTTACAATTCTTACAGGTTGCTAACCACCATTACTTATTATAGTTTTTACTGACACTGATGAGCATTAACTGGAATATTTTTCTGGGCCATGAAATGAGACTTTGCCTTTTAAAAAAAAAAACAAACAAACCTGCAAGTGATGGTGTGTGCCTTTAATCCCAGCACTCTGGAGGTAGAAGCAAGTAGATCTCTGTGAATTTTGAGGCCAGTCTGGTCTACACAGCCAGTCACAGCTATGTTGAGACCATATCTCCAAAAAAAATCCCATAGAGCAGTGGTTCTCAACCTTCCTAATGCTGCAACCCTGTAATACATGCTGTGACACGTCCCAGACATAAGATTATTTTATGATTTGTAATATAAATACGGTTGCTTTCCACCAACCCCTCCCCAGCCCTGGCTCATGGTGACCACGTCCTAGCACATACACTGAGCAGGCGTGTCAGATGATAAGCAGCAGGACCTGGAGTGTGCTACTAAACTCAGGCACAGGAGAAGTCTAATACAGACTTTAATCAAAAAGGAATTTGACAAAAAGTACCACTCCGTGTGGTCCTGCAACATGCTCCTTGATTCCTTCAGTAGTTGTGGCACAAGAAACTAAACACCTCACCTACTTCTATCTGGGTCAAGTAGGCATTCCATTGCTCAAATCTGCTTTTTGTTTTTGGCTGTTTTGTTTTTTAAAAAAAGAGACTCTGCCAAATACCCAGTGATCCATCCATTCATTAACAAGGATGTATCCTTCAGTTCCCAATAATAGACTCAAATCTGCAGACATTATCCCCTGTACTAGTTAGGGTTTATATATACAACAATTTGTAAAATAGCTTTGAAATGTGTATTTTCTATTACACACTTCTATCCAAAGTCCTTTTTAAGTCCATTCCTTTTTTAAAAAAAAAAAAAAAAAGTGTTGGAAATGTTGAAGTAGAATCTACTCCTAATCAAAACTTTACCTAGATCCCACAGTAAGCTGGTTCCCAGCTAACGAGGCCACCTCTCAGGGGTTTCTTGGCGTCCCTTGTCCACATGTCTGCAGTCACCTCCAAAGTCCCTGCTATTTTTCTCCCAATAAACACAGACTTTATGTGTCAATAGGTCTGCTTGGTGGAGGGGTTCCAGGAACTAATAATGAACACACCCCACCCTTCACCTTTCACGCACACACGCACGCACGCACGCACGCACCTCTGGTTTAGTATCTCCACCTCAATCACTTTCTTCACAGCTCAGATAAGGACACCACCCTCATCCCTCTACCTGACCACTGCATTAACAGTGGCCAGTTTCTATTCCAATCATCCTATGTAAATCCTCAAACCCAGACTCTCCACAGGACACTGACAGCAATTAGAACACAGTATTTAAATATAACTGCTTCTGAAAAAAATTTTTTTTGAAGAGGCCCTAAAACTTTAGTCCAACACTGTTTAACTACATGACTTTACAGGTATGAACCTGTCAAATACAAGAACAGTCCACTCAAAAATGTATTGAATTAGTGCTTTACTCTAAGTTCACCATAGGCAAAACTTATTTTTACTGGTTTAATATTTATGCTTATTAATGCCATCTTAATTTAAGCATCAATAAGTGCTTTCTATAATGATATCTTACAAAATTCTCAAAGTTCAAAGAATAATAATCACAGGTTGAACAAATTTGACCTGAAGAAAGTCAGTCAGTAGGGAGTTTGTTTCCTCGGGGAACCTGGGTTTCTTTCTCCTTTACTATCTACACCCTGGCGTGGGTATCTAGCAAGCATAGCATTTGTTTTGTAAGACTGTATTTGCTGGATACTAGTATCCAGGAAAAACATCTTAAATACAAACCACACTTGAAGAAAATGACAATGTTTAAGAGAGGAAACGGTATCACCTGTTGCCACTCAGTAAATCTGACACATTATACACACATCTCTTGTAATAGTTTTTCCAAATTTAAAAGGAAATGACACACTAATCCACCTCACTTTTTCCCCAGTTTCAAAAGTTCTGATGTGAATATTACAAATATGTGTCCTAAGGATGCATTCCTACAAACTTCTTGAAGTGTTTTAACTTACAAGTAAATCTGAAGTGGAGTGGAGGGAGGGGATACTCTTCCAGTTCCTGTCTTTTATTAGGGACACAAGAAAATAAATTAGCCTTATTTCAAATGACCTATGACCATTGCTCTGGCCTAAAAAATGTGAGCTGTTAATAGGATGCATGACCTAACTCATTCACTCCTCCCTGGTTAGTCACCTGTTTGATCATATGTCCATCTCGGTTTCAACCAAGTTTTACTTGGTTGCTGTTGTTTATTCATAGCAGCCTACCCTGTCATACAGTAAGTAGCTAGCTCGCTCTCGTTCTCTCTCTCTCTCTCATATCAAAGTCTGTAATATATCACTGTGGACATTTGTCTGTTCAAGAATACTAGACCAACCCTCTGATCCAAGAACACATCTGCACAACAGATCTGGCCTGGGGAATAGTGATGACTTGGCCACTGGCTACACCCCTCACATCCTGTCCACCTAAACAATAAGGGTCTGATTGAGGGACAGCAAGTAGAGGGAGTGTGACTACTCTAACTTCCTTCCCCTGAGTTATCAACTCTCAATCTCTATACTAGATAAAAGTGTTAAAGGCAGTTCCTGCTTCCTATGAGAACCAACTCAACAGTTACCTGCCTCACTCGACTATCATGTATGAAGCTCTCCAAGCAACTGTAAATAGAATTCTTAAGATACAAGGACTTGCCCTTTGACTCAAGTAGACTAAGAAAACATGTACAACATGTGAGTGAAAACAATTAATTCAGTGATGTAGAAATAATTACTGTAATACTAATAAGCTCAAAGTAACCTTTCAAAGAGGCTGCCAATGTATGCTCTTAGCTTGCATTCTATTCCAACACTTCTAGAACAAGAATTACTGTACAGACAAAAACAGACTACATATCTGGACCTAACCCTAACCATGAAAATGGGTCCACAGGCACACTCTTAACCAGTTTCCAAAGAAGTATGTTAAACGGCTTTACCATGCAGAGCTATGGCTTCCCGGAAGGGTTGCAAATCAGTCTCTACAGATGAGCTAGTTTCCGTTGAAGTAGCTCGGCTAGGGGACACTACAGTCAGTCTTGGGGGAGCTCTAGAGTTTCGTGGTGGAGGAACCTTTCCACACAGGAAGCTGATCAAATCTTCTCTACGAATAGTTCTTCTGCGCTTTTTAACCCAGGCCAGCACATCCTTATTGCGTCGCTGATAGCCAATCTGAATTCCAATATCAAAACTTCGCTGATGGGTATCCACACTTTCTATTAGGAAAAAAAAGAAAAGGATCATTTCAGCTATGCTACATTTGCTCCTAAAGAAAACCATTTTTCTTTTAATATTTATTTATTTTATGTATATGAGTACACTTGTGCTATCTTCAGACACACCAGAAGAGGGCATCGGACCCCATTACAGATGGTTGTGAGCCACCATGTGGTTGCTGGGAATTGAACTCAGAACCTTTGGAAGAGCAGCCAGTTCTCTTAACCGCTGAGCCATCTCTCCAGCCCAAGAAAACCATTTTATATGTTAAGCAAAATGAACTATAAGCTACGAGCATCCTAAACCCACAAATACTCTAATAATCTAAAATTTATCTTAGTATGTTTAAAATGTAGAACATCTTCGAAGATTAAATTCAGAGTTCAAGCCCTAATTCTAAAGCTGATTTTTAAACCCCTGTCAAAAGATACAAATTGTACACATACATGGAAAGCCTACTTTTCTTTAAAAGTATTAGCATTAGCTGCTATTTAATTGAGAAACAAAATCACATCTACTTTTGAATGAGTACTACTGTCCCCATACCTACTCTCTGCCCTCAATGTGCATTCTGCTTGCATGCAGTACTTTCTGTAAGTTGTAACATCCCCTCTCCAGACCAGCCTTTAGTGCACACTGAAACTCAGCTCAGCAAAAACTCAGCTCAGCAAAATGTCCCCTGCCCTTCCCCGATTCTACTTAGATATTGGGAGCAGTATCTCAAAGCTTAAAAAAGTCACTCCATCCCCCCCCCCCCCCCCAAGTTAGCTGCTGTGCTAGCAGAAGGCATGAAGTATCTTTTATTTTTAGGAGGCAGAGTCTTTATTATGTAGTTATGCTGGCCTCCATAGTAGACTATAAAGAAAAATGCAGAAATGTTACATAGGGCACCAACTAGTTTAACATGCACAAAGTTCGAGACTCAATCCCCAGTGCTCATTCCCAATAGCAAGATGACCAGACAGCTCAACAAGACCTTCCCCTTAGTAGTTGGTAAGTCTTTATTCAAGAGTCAAAAAACCACAGATGCTTCAGAATTGCAGAGAATATTTTCTCAATTCCCAGCACCCATATGGTGGCTCACAACTCTCAACCCAGCACTCAAAAGTGTTAAAGGCCATCCTAGTCTACAGAGCAATCTCCAGGACAGTGAGAGCTTCATAGAAAAACCCTCAGGGTTTGTTTGTTTGTTTGTTTGTTTTGGGTTTTTTTTTTTTTTGGTATTGTTTTGGGTTTTTTTTTTTGCTTTTTCGAGGCAGGGTTTCTCTGTGTACCCCTGCCTGTCCTGGAACTCACTCTGTAGACCAGGCTGACCTCCAACTCAGAAATCTGCCTGCCTCTGCCTACCGAGTGCTGGGATTAAAGGTGTGCACCACTACTTCCCGGCTGAAAAACCCTGTTTTTAAAATCCCAAAATTCAAACCATTATAACTTTGAAAGTCTAACTTCATAGATATAAAAAGCCAAGAGTGAGACCATTTCTCCAGTGTTACTTCTAGACTCTAAGTCACCATGTGGATCAGTATCTGTTTTATTTTCTCAAAAATATGAACTCCATCTTCAAAGAAAACTATTCATGAAGCACTTTACAGGAAAAACAGGACAGCCAAGCTAGAAAGTAGGTAAGCTCAGGTGATCTTGGGAAGCTCTACTGAGAGTTTCAGTGACTCTCAAAGAGCTGAGCAGTCTGTAAAGGAAATCAATCAATAGTTAACACTACCCCTTGGGAACAAAGAAAATGTAAAATCAAAGCAATCAGGTTTTTAGAAACCCACTCTACCTAAGGAATGCTTTTTTTCCAAGCTCCTAATTGGAGAGGTTTGTGCTAAAGAGAATGGGGAAAATTTATCTTTCAAGAATGAGTTAAATTTGGTAACAAAACTTCAAACACTGTTTCGATTAATACATCTACACCTGAAAACCCAATACTCTGAAGTATAGGTATCCAGTTCAGACCTCTGCCTCAAAAAACTAGGGCACAGAATCTGTAAGATAGGTCTTCAGCCCCAAATTATTTTACCAAAACCAAAGTCATTATGGAAAAGGCCCATAAACTTCAAGGTGAGTAAGGTGAAGCTTCCAAAGCAGTAAACTGCCAAACCTCCCTTTATCCACAGCACAGTCACTTCCTTATCTACAACAGTCACAGGGAACGGTCCAGGTTTCAGCTGGTAAATGTTTTCAAAAATATAAAATAAAAATGAAGAGATTTTAAAGTCTGGATTTCCCAGCATGGCAGTAGCATGCATTAGAAAACATTCTGTGCAGTAACATCATACATGATTCAGAGCCAAAATTCATGAGGTTTCTATTTTGTTTTTGGTGCCAGAGTTCAAAGCTTGAACACTTGCACTTGCTATATTCCCATCCTGCCACTGAGTACCTCTTCCGTCCTTTAATGTTTCTGAATACAAGACTCTGAGTCAGCAGAGCAGGCATTCCAACTAAGGAACTAAGACTCAAAGGGCCCTGTCCAAAACTAGGTTAAGAGGCAGAGTTCCCTCACCCAAACCCACTCTTCTTGAGAGCTGGGTTTATTGGCATATGCCACCATGTTTAGTTTATGCAGTGCTGTACATGATTCAGGACATGCAAGGCAAGCATTCAAACAACTGTGCTACATACATATACCACCAGACCAAAAGTAGTGTTTTTATTAGGAACATATAAAGTTCTGAGTTAAAGCCAAAGTGGAACTTTTTCCAATTATTTTAGGACACACCTCCCTGTAGTCTGTCCCTAAGTACTCCTGTAGTACCTCGCACTAAGTACTGCTTTTTCCACCTCTAACAAAGGATGGGAACCAGGAGAGAAGCCTCCCTGGCCTCTTGTCCTCCCTTCTTAAAAGTACTACGCGGTTTTGTTTGGATAACAAGCCACGAGTTAAGCCAAGTTCCCTCCACACTGGATGCAGGAACATGGAACTGAGCCTGCAGAACTAACTTTCACAATCCCATACAGCAGTGGTACTTATTCTCAGGGATAATAAAGCCATTCAGTTCTGGACAAGAAGTCTGTTGCAAGCTAGTGTTGGGCTCTTCTGAGTTTCAGAGCAGCACTAACATAAAACAAAACTGAACACAAACTGTAGCTATGGACGTAAGTCACACTCACACACACACACACCAGAGAGAGAGAGAGAGAGAGAGAGAGAGAGAAATGCAAAGCATGCCACCAAATCAAGTCAATCCTATGCACACAATGCAACTTAGAAGGGGGACCAATGGACCCACACTAACAAAGCTAACTTCATTTGTTTCCCTCAGGCATGTGAACACATGCTATGGGGTCAAAACAACCTCAGACTTGGGAACAAGGACCTTTACCAACTGGGTCATCTCACTGGACTGAAAACTGCTTCTATCCTATAAAAACTGCCAACACAATAAAATAGGCACAGTAGCAAATGCATGCAATTCTAGCACTTTGGGAAGCTGAGGCAGAACTGCAGGAAGTTCAAGGTCAGCCTGAGCTGCAAGAGTTCCAAGAAAGCCTAAGTTATTTATTACATAGCAAGACCCCGTCTCAAAAAACAAAGATCACAAAATTTAAAACACACACACACAAACTTGGTACTATTTGAGTAAGGAATCATAAATCTTTACCATCAATCTCAAGGCAGAACACTTTCTTCAACTATTGTTCTAGGCACTCCCAGATTGTACTGGATCTCATTTTGTTCACCTTAATAGGTTAAGTCCAAATAGACCACACTGAAACTGCTAGAACTTGAATATAAGCTGAGTGGTGATGGCATGGCACACAGTTTTACAAATTCCATGTCAGCCAGGACTACACAGAGAAACTCTGTCTTACAAACAAAGGCAAAGAAAACAGGATGTGATACGACACTGTCTTCTCTATCAAAAGGAATTGCCCAGAGCTTATTGTAATGCATACACAATTTTAAAAATAAAGAAAATACCATTATTTCCTTTCACAGTAAGCACTTCCCACTGTGCAAAACAACTGAAGCAGTTAGAAACTGAACTTCCGTACTATCAACATTTGAAAACTCCCTAAATGCTGACAAAAACCTAAAAGCTTGTACAGTATTTGTAGTCTTGTTTTTATTAAAGCAAAGATCACCAGTGAAATCCATGGCTCCAATCATCTCTAGAACCACACAGCAAACAAGAAATAGATCTGAGATCAATCTGGCAGAACCCCTGCCAGATTCTGAAGCATGAAGCTTACCTATTGGTCTTCAGTACTACAATAGTAGATGGCTTACCAAAGATGATGTCAAGGGTACGCAAGAACAACTCAATGTATGTATGCGGTATCAAGACAAAAACTCTCAATGTCTTACAGACTGCTAATCAACCTACGCTTCAAAGACATTTTTAAAAAGTAGAGAGGTAGGGGCTAAAATGGTGTCTCAGTGTTTTAAAGCACATGTTACTCTTACAAAGGACCCACAACTGATTTCCAGCACCCCTGTGGTTAACTCAAAAATCATCCAGTTTCCAAAGATCTTGATGCCCTCCTCTGACTTCCACAGGTGCCAGGCACATACATGGTGCACATACAGACAGGCAAAGCACTCACATATATACAATTTTTAAATCTTTTTTTGGGAGAAGGAGGGTGGAGCTGAGATTGGACTTCTCTATTTAACAGTTCTAGAACTCTGTAGATCAGGAGGGCCTCGAACTCCGAGGTCTACCTGCCCTATCTGCCAAGTGCTGGAGCTAAGGGCACAGTCACTGCCCAACTTGAGCTCTTTTTCTTTTTTACTGCAGAGTAAACAACTGAACAGGACTGTCAGCACACAGTCCTTATAAACCCAGCACCTGGAAAGTTGAGACAGGACAACTGCCATAATTTTGAAGACAGCCTAAGGCCAGACAGCACATAGCCAGTGTAAGAGAAAAGGAAAACGGAATTCTAGGGGAAAAAAGCTAGATGTGACAGCTCATACCTTTAACCTCAGCACTTTGTATAGGGAGACAAGAGGATCGCTATGAACTTAAGGCTAGCCTTGTCTACAGTGAACCCCATGCCAAGCAGAATTACGTGGTGAGCCATGTCTCAAAAAACAAAATAGGGTCTGAGAGATGGCTCAGTGGCTAAGAAGCACTCACTGCTCTTCCAGAGGTCCTGAGTTCAATTCCCAGCAACCACATGGTGGCTCACAGCCATCTGTAATGGGATCTGATGCCCTCTTCTGGTGTGTCTGAAGAGTGAGTGTACTCACATGCATTAAATAAATCTTTAAACACACACACACACACAAACTGACTGAGAAATGTAGCTAAGCTGGTAGACCAGGCAGAATGCTTGCATGCAAGCACAATGCCCAAGTTTGATCCTCAGTGTCCTAGGGTTTTACTGCTGTGAACAGACACCATGGCCAAGACAACTTATCTGAACATTTAATTGTGGCTGGCTTACAGGTCCAGAGGTTCAGTCCACTATCAAGGTAGAAGTAAGGTAGTGACCGGGTAGGCAAAGTACAGGAGGAGCTGAGAGTTCTACATCTTCATCTGGAGGCTGCTAAGAAAATACTGACTTCCAGGCAGCAAGCACAGGGTATTAAAGCCCATGCCCACAGTGACACACCTACTCCAACAGGGCCACACCTCCTAACAGTATCAATCCCCGGGCCAAGCACAGCCATCACACTCCACTCCCTGCCCCTGCATAGGCTTGTTCAAACACATGAGGCTAAGGGGCCATACCTACACACAGCACAATAAAAATACATTTAGTCCAACTTCCAAAGCCCCCATAGTCGCTATAGCAGCCTCAACAATGTTAACAGCTCAAGGTTCAAGGTATCCATCCAATAACTTAACTGTAATTCCCCAAAGCAAGAGAGAAAACCATCTGAGCAAACTCTAAATCTCTATGTCTGATGTAAAAGAACTTTTCAGATCTCCAACTCCTTTTTCATCTTTGTTGACTGCCAACAAACTTCTTTCTCCTGGGCTGGTTCCTGTTAGCAGCTTTTCTCAGCAGATAGCCCATGGCTTTGGCATCTCAAACATATTGAGGTCTCCAGACAACTTCAACTTCACAGCTTCTTGTTCCAATGTCTGGGATCCACACATGATCCTCTGGGTTCCTCCAAAGGACTTGGGCACTTCTCCAGCTCTGCCCTCTGTAGCACTCTAGGCTCTGGTTGATCCACTCCACTGCTTCTGCTGCTGCTCTTGGTGATCATCCCATGGTACTAGCATCCCCAATACACTGGGGTCTTCCCCTGCAACTAGGCTTTACCAATAGCCTCTCATAGGCTCTCTTCATGGTGCCAGGCCTCAACTTCTTTGCATGACCCCTTCAGTTCTAGTTCTCAACTGCAACTGAGGCTGCACCTTCACCAATGGCCTTCCCTGACCTCTCAAAGTGACAAGTCTCAGCTGCTCTCCATGACCCCTTCATGCTTTCAAAACCAGTACCACCTGGGTGATTATTACACTTTACCAAGTACAGTTGCAGCATGAGGCTCAACCTTGGCTATCTATGGAAGACAGCTTCTTTGTGCTCTCAGAAGACACTTCCTCGAACATTTTACCTCAGTGATGCTGGTCTCTTCTTAGCCACCACTAATTTCTTAGCTCCAGCTAACCAGCATCAATTGTCCCAGTAGTTTCCTCCTCTTGTCTATAAACCTAGAGACACATGGCCGAACCTGCCAAAGTTCTGTTTGCTGGGGCTGAAACATGGCCCCTTGTTCTATTACATCATCACCAGCTTTCTGTTTTCTAACTCCTTTACTCTGGAATTTGCTCTCTAGATTAACCTTGAACTCAGATCTGCAGGCCTCTGCCTTCTGGGATTAAAGGCATATATCATCAAACCTGGATTTAAGCTTTTCTTCTAGAACTTGGTCTGTCCCAGGCTGGCCTTGAACTCAAGAGATCTGCTAGCATTTGCCTCCTGGGATTAAAGGCTTGTACTACCCATGCTTGGACCTAAACTTAGCTGTGTGGGTTCTTGCCAACACCACTAGTCCCTTAATTCACTTTACTATCCTTGAACACAGGATTCAGCTCCGTTCCCTTCCTGGTGCCCACCCTTTTAGTACTCGAACTGTGTAGTTTATAGTTCTCCTTTCTCAGCTTGCTACCCTTGTCCAAAACGTTCTTCATGAGACTTAACCAGAGAACAAAGTCTATGATGGGCGTTTCTAAGACTTTGTCAATGCAGTTAATCTGAGTCTCTTCACAGCCTCAGACAGACTCTTCAGACAGGGGAGAAAGGCCACCACATTCTTCACCAAATTACCACAAAAATTCTCTAGGCCACATACCCAAGTTCTTCTCCACTGAAACCTATTGGGCCAGGTCTGCAAAGTTCAAATCACTCACAGCAACCTAAGTCTTCCATATTCCTACTAGGGTAGTTCATTAAGTCACTTAAAACATTCCATGGCTTTCCAAATCCACATTCTTCCAAACATGGTTGAGTCTATCACAGCAAAACTCCATTCCTGGTACGAACTTCTGTCTTAGGGATTTACTTACTGATGATGATATGAACAGACACTATGACCAAAGCTACTTATAAGGACAACATTTAATTGGGGCTGGCTACAGTTTCAGAGCCCATTATCATCAAGGTGGGAGCATGGCAGAGTCTAAGCAGACACAGTACAGGAGGAGCTGAGAAAGTTCTTCATCATTTGAAAGCTGCTAGGAAAATACTGAGTTCCAGGCAGTTAGTGTATTAAAGCCCAGGCCTAGTGTGACACACCTACTCCAATAAGACTACATTTCCTAATAGTGCCACTCCCTGTGCCAAGCATACACAAACCACCACACTCAGCATGGAGTAAACTGGGTTTGATAACACAAATCTCTAGTCCCAGATATAAGCTGGACAATCAGAAATTCAAGGTCATCTACAGCTAATAAGTAAAGAGACCAAACTAGGCTTGAAACAATGTGTGTTGGGGAGGGGGGGGACCACTTGAGAAGAAGCTCTATGAGATTCCTAAAGGCCCAGCAGTGGTGGCACACGCCTTTAATCCCAGCACGTGGGAGGCAGAGACAGGTGGATTTCTGAGTTTGAGGCCAGCCTGGTCTACAGAGTAAGTTCCAGGACAGCCAGGGCTACACAGAGAAACCCTGTCTCGAAAAACAAAAAACAAAAACAAAAAGAGAGAGATTCCTAAAGGCTACATAGAAAGCAGCCTAAACCACCAGCTCCCACCCCAGCCTAGCCTTGTGTCTTATAAGAGCTACAAAGGCTAACCTTGTCCTGAGTGACAACCACCAGTTCAATCTTAAAAGATAAGCATCCCAAAGCAAAAAAAAGATATTTAGAGACAGACATGGCAGCATGCCTATAATCCTAATACTTAAGAGGCTGAGGTAGGATCACCGTACGTTAAAGACCAGCAAGAATGTTATATCTCAAAAGAAAAGCAGGTTTAGCAATGTTATATCCCAAACACACACCAAACCTACCTAGGGCCAAGCAAGCCTTTTCATACTCCTATTGGTTCAAGACATAAAATCTATACTATGCCAAGGAACCAACAATATTTAATGGAAGCATTCTTTTTGGAATGATGAAATAAATCAAACACCAACCTCAACAACTTTTTTGCCAGCTACCCTGCTCCAAAAAAAAAAAGCAGCCGGTCTGCCAGACCCGGCACAGAAGGCCCAGGTTCTACATCTATTCCAGCCCCCTTGCTGAGACAAGGTCTCACTGTGCGACACAGGCTGACATGGAACTTGCCACCTTCCTTCCTCAGAACCCCAAGTAACTGGATTTACAGGCCTGTATGCAGTATCTCCAGGCAAGCCCAAGCATTCCACTTTACTGAGCTGTCCTTCAAGAAGCCAAAAGCAACTTGCTTTCTCTTCCAAATCCTGAGACTAAACCACAAGTGCATGATCAATTTTTCAAAAGCTTACTGGGAATTAAAAGACCTCCCTTCCCCCCCGCCCAAAAGTTCCCTAAGAGTCAGTGAATGGGTTCAGTGGGTAAATGTCCTTGCCCCCAAGCCTGAAGACCCAAGTTTAATAATGGATGCTTAAGAGAACAAACTCCCACAGCTGTGTCCTTGGACTTCCGCACACAAATGCAACACACGCTGACAGACAGAACTTTAAAAGGCGGCGCCTTCTCCCGTCTCCCACCGTCTCCCACCGTCTCCCACCGTCTCCCACCGTCTC
>JADRCH010000128.1:1533088-1553949 GCA_019843965.1 Rhynchomys soricoides | reverse complement strand
CGTCTCCCACCGTCTCCCACCGTCTCCCACCGTCTCCCACCGTCTCCCCCCGTCTCCCACCGTCTCCCGTCTCCCACCGTCTCCCGTCTCCCACCGTCTCCCGTCTCCCACCGTCTCCCGTCTCCCACCACCATGCGCCACACCCACCCGACTACTCGCCTTACCCTCTCACAAGACTTTCAGAATGAAGTGATTCCTGGCCAAAAAAACAAAAGCAAAATCATCCTATTCCTCAATGGAGTCTGATGAAAACTGGTCACAAAATCAGATACAACTCCAAGAGAACGCTGGAGGGCAAAGCTGGATCTGTAAGGATCCACACAATGGCAAGGGTTTTTGCCCTGAGTCATGGTCATCGATCAATCCTACTAAATGGAGTTCAACATTTTTAACCTGAAGACTTGGTCATGTTTAATTTGGAGGTATGGTTTGTCTAGTTAGAAAATAGAGAACCTCTCAAAAAGTATACACTGTTTTTAAAAAGTGGATCCAGGCCAGGTAAAGTAGAGATTTATAAGTCCAACACCCAGGAAACAGAAAAACTTTTAGTTCAAGGCCATCTTGGGCTATATAAGAAGACACCCTTTAAAAAGCAAGCAAGTAAGCAAATAAGCATGTCCCCAAGGACCCCTTTGTTCTACCTCAACTCTGGACCTTCCTGTGCTCACTTAAAAAACTACCATGGAAGCCAGGCAGTGGTGCTGCACACCTTTAATCCCAGCACTCGGGAGGTAGAGGCAGGTGGATTTCTAAGTTCGAGGCCAGCCTGGTCTACAGAGTGAGTTCCAGGACAGCCAGGGCTACACAGAGAAACCCTGTCTCGAAAAATCCAAAAAAATAAAAAAATATAAAGAAAGAAAGAACTACCATGGAGCACCATTCTTCACAGGCTTCGAATGAGTCGCCATTTTTAGTTAATCAAGTGCTTGATTACATAAAATACATGAGAGCATTGCCTACTTGAGGAGCCCTCCAAAGTTTCTCTCTGTCAGTTATAAACAAATATTTAAATTTTAAATGTTTAAATATTTCAACAGAACTGTGAACAATCTGACCTAAATTAAATTTCCCTTTAATGTTGAATTAACTTGTGATACTACTTTATTAACTTTCCTGGTTCTATTTAAGTTAGCCAAATTTTCTTAATGCTGTGTCTGTTCTATAATGACCACAGGCTGAAGAGGGTGTGAAAGTTAAATATTATACCCATCCTCCTTAAACATTAAGGTGTTGTTAAACTACCCAGGTCCATATAAAATGTACCCACTCCTATGTTTTATTTAACAGACACTTAGTAGAATCAACATACACTGACTTAGGTTAGGGACTCAGCATCCAGAAAAATTTGTTTTCCTCCCTTTCAAACAAAAACTACTACAGAAGCAAAAAGATAAGCCATGATATCAAAATAGATTACAATGTAAAAAGAACTAGGTGTTGGCAGGTGCATGCCTTTAATGCACTCAGGGGGCAGAGAAAGGCAGGCAGATCTCTGAGTTCCAGGCCAGCCTGATCTACAGAGACTGTCTCAAATAAAATAAAATAAAGCAAAGCACTGAGCTATTAATACCTACAAATGTGAACTCAACAGAGACATTTCATAAGAATATAAGAATCAGGTATGCAGTTACCAGGGACTGGAGTAGGAAAATATATTCGATGTTAATAGTACCGTGTATCAAAACAAAACCACATTTTTAAAAGGTGATTTTTACTGTATGTAAGTTATAAAGAACTTAAATTTTAAGAATTATTCCTAAACTCTATTTCTATATAAAATGAAGAGTTATTCCAAAGAGAATACTTGAACCCTCAAGCACTGACATGCTAAAAATCAATTTATTTAGCAGTCAAACCTTGTGATACTTGGGTAGGGTTGTGACTCAGCAGCCATCTGACTAACCGACCACCTAGCATTTGTGAAGCCCCTGGATTCCATCCCCCAAATTAAAAAAAAAAAATACAGCTTTCAGCTAATCAAAGATGACCAGTAATCATTTAAATTATGTTTCTAGCAGGGCATGGTAGTAATCTAAGCACTAGGGAGACTGGGGCAGGACAACACAGTTTGATGCCAGCCTATGCTACAAAGTTAGACCCTGCCTCACAAGAGCAAAGTCAATAAGCTGTTTCTGTTTCTTCAGTAAGACTGGACTGAGTTTCTCATTCCCTAAATTACCATTTTCAGCGAACAGTTGTCAAAATTACTGTCCCTTCAAACTACTAAGTGTACTCTAGAACTCTAACAGAATGTGGCACCAAGAATCTGACACTCATGATACTCCATAACTTTTCAACCCAAATTGTTATTCCTTGAACTTCAGGAAATTCCATTATCATTACTGGCTTGTTTGTTTTTAACGTTTGAAAGCCTTTCACTTAGCAGCATGTGTACTAACAATCAAACCCTACATTATTTTATCACAAGAAAAATCCCAAAGCTATAACGATGCACAAAACCAAACTAATTGTTACCAACAGCACAATGGCAAGCAAGACCTTACACCCTATGCACCTCTCAGTCTTCAAATCTGAAAATGAACTCAAAGAGAGCATCCCGGAAAACAAAGCCGTCCATTCAAAGCGCTTACAACAGGCGCCAACAATTTACAGTCAATTACAAAGTAGTTCTGAAAGATAAGGACTGATGAACTTATAGAGACGGCCAACATTCAAGATTCCAATCCGATCAGCAAGAGTTTAAAGAACTCCAATGTTTTCACACTACCATGTTCCAAGTGGCCAGATTCAAGAATCTGCAGAAGGTGGGTAATCCCACCTCTGTGGTACAAAAAACAAAAACAAAACAAACCCACCACTTCTAAGCCTTTTTCAACAAGGCTCACCAGTCTTCCACTGCAGAGCTCCTTAATCTCAGCACTTTGCAGACTGGGTTAAATCCTTGCTAAACAGTAGGAGCTAGGGGATGTCTCAGGCACTGCAGAGTAACCAGCAGCCCCCTCTCAAGACTGACAACCAAGTGTCTCCCAGTCACTGTCATATGTCTGCGAGGGAGGAATAGGAGGAGTGTCAAAAATCGCCTCTGGATCTCTAGCTAGAACACCACAGATATTCTCAAGTTGCAAGGCATTCAAGGTTAGCAGAAGCTGAATTTGAGAGCTGAAAACACTCAGAACAACGGCTGTCAACCCCAACGTGGCCCGTCCTTCCTCCCTTCCCCCTACCCTAGCAATACAGCAAGGTTATCTTTACCTTTATAGAGGTTGGTGACGGCGGTGGCTGCGTTTTGGAAGGGGACCCAAAGAGAAAGTCCTGGCTGCTGACACACTCGGTCTGGAAACAATAAGGGGGGAAAAATAGGGGGGAAAAGACACACACAAGGACATAGAGAAAGAAGAGAATGTTATTTGGGCGTCACTCACTCCGGAACGGCCATATTAGGTTTCGCCATTTTGTTCAGGATTTGGGGATCCCAAAGGGAGCCTGAGACCAGAGTTATTGGGTCGAGGAAGGGGAACCTGACAACGGCGCAGCCCGAGCTGCGAACGCCGCCTGGCAGGCTCAGGGAGGCGCCCCTAGCAGTCTCCGCCCCGAGGCCGACTCGGGGCACAATAGGGCCGCCCCACCGCCTCCTTCGCCATTTTGTGACAGGGACTCCTCCCCTACCATCACGATCGGGCCAGGGACACCCGGACCAGTATGTGGAGACCCTCGGGAGGTACTCCAAATCAGGGGTCTCCCCATCCTTCATCGTAGTTCCCCCTCCCAGGGCAGCTCCTCCGTCAGCGTCGTGCGGGCAGGATGGCAAGGGGTCCGCTGCGCGGCCGTCCCCTCCCAGCCGTCGGGCTATCCCCGCAGGATGCGGGGAGCGGCCAGGTCCCGGGAACCGAGCCGGGAAACGGACGGAAGGGCAGCTCCGCAGGCCCGGGCGGCGCCAAGATGGCGGCGCGGCCTCACCTTTGTAGAGCTGAGCCACGGCCGTGGCCGAGTTCTGGAAGAGATGCCACAGCTTCTGCTGCTTGTGCTCGGGCTGCGCGGCGGCCGCCGCCTCCTCCTGCAGCTCGGGGGACAGCTGCTCGTCTTGCTCGGCCTCGGCCAAGCACTGCCGCTCCCACTTGGAGAACCAGTGCTCGGGCCCGTGCTCCTGGATCTCCGCCTCGCCCTCCTCCTTCCGCTCCTCCATCCTCCGCGGCCTCCCGCGGCCTGGCCGCCGCCGCCGCGTCCTCCTTAAACGGGGTCCCCGCGGGAACGTCGTCGTCGACAGACCCAGAGACGAGGGGCCCGGCGGCCGGCCCAGGCCTCTGTGCAAGCCCGCGGAGCCGGCACCCACCCGGCACACCCCGAGGCCTCTGCCCACCGAGCCCGCTCAGAAGCGCCGCACCCTGCCCTGGCCTCGCCCGCACCCCTTTACCGCCCGCCCACGGCCCCGCGGCCTCGCTCGGACCGCCACCACTCTCCGACTGGCGTTCCCTGCCCGGCCTGCACCGCCGAGCCCACCCCGAAGACTGAAGAACGCCGTCTACGGCGGCGGCGTCGACGCCTCTGCGGCTGCCGGGCCCCGCCCTCCCCCGCCCACATGCTGACTGGAAAGCGCCGCCCACTTGGCCAGCGGCAGCCCCCGGGAGGAGGCGGTTGGGGCGCGCCCACCGTCGGCTTTCCCCATTGGTCCGCCGCAACGGGTTCCGCGTGCCGGCCCCTGGACGCAGCGCTCTGATTGGCTTACCCGCTTGTCGAACTGATGTCATCAATGGGCGGGGGGGCTGGGGAAGGAGTAAATGTCAGGGAACGTGAAGACTGTAGAGCAGGGAGGAGTTGACAGTGTTTGCTTGCGACCAACCAAAGCAGAAAAAGAAATATTAGTACACCGGAGCCAGGGACTGCGCTTGCGTGGTGCTTGCTTCGCTCCCGCACCCCAGTCTGAGGGTCACGTGACTCCGCCGGGTGACCGCACCCCGCGGGGGCCTTTCCGGGGCTTGCAAGTGCATGGTCACACAGTGTTTATGTGCTGAGTCCTCGAGTTCCTGAGAAGTGCAGTCTACATCTATTTTGCAAAGCGCTTTCTATGTTTTTTGTTTGTTTGTTTGTTTGTTTTTGTTTCTCGAGACAGGGTTTCTCTGTGTAGCCCTGGCTGTCCTGGAACTCACGCTGTAGACCAGGCTGGTCTCGAACTCAGAAATCCACCTGCCTCTGCCTCCCAAGTGCTGGGATTAAAGGCGTGCGCCACCACTGCCCGGGCTTTCTATGTTTTTATGCCAGAGTTCCCAGCCTCAGTGGGGCAAGTAAAGCGTGTGAGTCCAGAGGAAAATTCTCCCGAGGTGTGAGCGCCCCGGGGACGCCCACAGAGGTTTCCCGGAGAACGGGACTGGTCGGGAGCTGGACACCAGGGCCGCCTGGCGGCCAGTGCGCCCTAAACTAGTAGGGGCCAGGAACCTGTCCTATGCACGCTCCCGGGACACGTGCGACCGCCGCGTCCCGCCCCCGCTCCCCCACCCCCCACCCCCCATGTGCAATTGCTGGCACCCGTGCGCCTGCGCTGCTCACTCCGAGTGAGCAATGCCAGGAATGAGGTCTGGGAGCCTAGGAAGAAGGGGGCAGCAGGATGACAGAACCTCTCAGCCTCTGAGCTGACGGCTTCTGTATGCCATCTGCACTGGATGGAAGTCCTGCAGGATCTGATCCTGCCTGCTTTGCCGTCTCCAGACTTCACCCTGACCTGTCGGGTTCCCTGAGAGCCTAGTCTCTGGTCTGTCTGAAAGTTCATATTCCTTTTTTCTTAGGACTGGGCTCAAAGCCAAAAGCCAGGTGTGGTGGCGCTCTTTGTTTTGTTTCTTGAAACAGCCTTTTTGTTTGTTTGTTTGTTTGTTTGTTGTAGTTTTGGGGATCGCTATGTATACCAGGATTGTCTTGAAATCATAGAGATCCTCCTGCCTCTACCTCCTGGTCTCTGGGATTAAAGACCTTTGCCACCACACCTTGTGAGGTGTTTTCATTTTGTTTTATATATAATTTTATTTTATTTATTTTTATATTATGTTAGATAATGTTATTATAACATTGCATTATTAATGTTATATTTTATCTTGTTTTATGACTTATTTGTTTTATAAGTAATGCATATTTTAATATATGATTTAAAAAATTCTTTATTTTATGTGCATTGATGTTTTGCCTGCATATGTATAGGTGAAGGGGTGTCAGGAGCCCTGGAACTGGAACTATAGAGAGATATGAGCTGCCAAGTGGATGCTGGGAATTGAACCTAGGTCCTCTGGAAGGGTAACCTGTGCTCTAAGCCTCTGAGCCATCTCTCTAGCTCCTTTTCTTGTTTGTTATTTAAATCCTAAATTGTCCCCAATGATGCCTAAGCTACATAATCTATCACAAATCAACACCTGGACCCTTCAGGTGCCCAAAACTAGCCTGTAAGAAGCAATCTGTGCTTCAGTCAGGCATGGCGGAACACACCTGCAGTCAATCCCAGCACTCAGGAGAATCATCACAAATTGGGTTCAGTGTAAACCTGGACTTCCATAGGCAGACCTAATCTCAAAAACAAACAACAATAACAAAAGCAAAATCCTGTACAAAAGCCACAGGGCATAAAATCAAATTTGGGAAGGACACAGAAAGTTCCAACCTGGATTAGAGGACACTCAAGGGGAAGGAGTTTCTCTGCCTTGGGGTGAAGCATAAATTCCTACTGCATAGGGCAAGATAGAATAAAAATGTAAGCCATTCTTTATGCCTATCTAGGCTATGTCCTCCAGATCCTGTTCCCTAGAAATAACAAGTAACCTTTGAGAACTGAGTCATATGAGTGTGTCCCTTTGATTGTGTCCGTGTGTCCATGTGTCCTAGAGGCAGATGTCCTCCCGAAAGGGGAAAGGGGGGTGGGAAGGGCTGGCCCACACCTAGAATGCCATTGGAATCCCAGCACTCTGGAGTCTTAGATTGGCCAGCCGAGGGAGTGAGTCCCTGATTCAGAGGTGTTTCCATGAAAGCCTGCTGATCTGAGTTCGATCCCTTGGGTGGAAGGAGAAACCAACTCCGAAAAGTTACCCTCTGACCTCCACACACACTATGGCGTGCGTACATCATACACACATGCACACAATAAAAATAAATGAAATATATTGAAAAGAAAAAAGGGCAGGTGGTTTGGTTTGACTTGGGCTTTGAAACAGGATCTCACTCCATACGCAAACATTCAGATAAGAGGGATGCTGCCTTAGGGTTACTATTGCTAAAAAACAAAACAAAACAAACAAACAAGCAAAAAACACGACTAAAAGCAACTTGGGAAGAACAGATTTATTCAGCTTATGCTTCTACATCACTTTTCATCATCAAAAGTCAGGACAAGAACTCAAACAGGGCAAGAACCTGGACACAGGAACTAATGCAGAGGCCATGGAGGGGTGCTGCTTACTTGTTTCCCATGGCTTGCTCCCCTGGCTTTCTTATAGAGCCCCAGGCCAAATGGCCAAGAGATGGCTCCACCCACAATGGGCTGGGCCCTCCCCCAGGCTTGCGTACAGCCAGATCTTATGGAGGCATTTTCTCAGTTGAAGCTCCCTTCTCTCAGATGACTCTAGCTTGCATCAAGCTGACAAAGGCAGGGCTGGTGCTTTGTTTCATTTACTGCATTATCTGCTCAAGTTCCGTACCAATAAAGCCAAACAAAATTCCAAGAGTTCCACAGGTCACTCCTGCTGGAGTGGATTGGATCTCATTATAAAACTAGCTGGCCTTTAACTGAGAGATCTGCTCAAAGCCTTGGATTAAAGGCATTCACTAGCACGCCTAGTTCTCGGTGAGGTTTTGAGGAAAGAGGCTGGATTTGTCTCCCTTGTAATTCAGGCTCAATGATAAGCTTTGACCCTGACCTTTCCTTGTGAAGACGTCTATTTTCAGCTGTAGACCCAAAAAGGAATGTGATTATATTACACAAATACTAGATCTCTAATAAACATGGGGAGACACCCATCTGCTTTATTACCAGAACTTGCAACCAACAGGAGCAGGCCTTTATTTTCACCTCTCAAAACTGTGGGATTTTCCCCCTTCAGGAATGTGCCCTGACAGCTTATTTTGGTTTAGTTTCTTTCCTTCTCCCTAAGCTCCAACCCACCCTCAACCCCCAACCAAAAAAGGTTTCTCTGTGTAGCCCTGGCTATCCTAGAACTCTAGACCAGGCTGACTTTGAATTTAGGGATCCTCCTGCCTTTGTCTCCCAAATACTGGGATTAGCACTGCCAAGCTTGGCTCTTCCTTTTTAAATTTGCATTTCCTTGGGTTTGTGTGCATGCCTGAAAATGTGCCTCTGGCATGAAACTTGACTGTCAGCAAGTACCTTTACCCTCTGAAGCATCAGACTAGAGTTTCTGAATCCTGATAGTAACTGTCATAGAGTCAAAGTAATATTCTTTGTGGTTTTGGGGGGGTTTTTTTTGGTTTTTCGAGATAGGGTTTCTCTGTGTAGCCCTGGCTGTCCTGGAACTTGCTCTGTAGACCAGGCTGGCCTACGAACTCAGAAATCCACCTGTCTCTGCCTCCCAAGTGCTGGGATTAAAGGCATGCGCCACCACTGCCCGGCTTTGTTTCTTTATTTTATAACAGGTTTCTTTGTGCAGCCCTGGCTGTCCAGGAACTTGCTCTGTAGACCAAGGCTAGCCTTGAACTCAGAGATCTGCCTGCCTTCCTTTGCTTCTCCAGTGCTGGGATTAAAGGCCTGTGCCACCACTGCCCAGCCATTTTTTTTTTTTTAATTTGTTTTTTAAATTTGTTGGTGTTTTTGACAGCATGTCTGTCTGTGTGGGGGTGTCAGAGCCCCTGCAACCAGAGCTCCAGACAGTTGTGAGTTGCTATGTGGTTGCTGGGGGGTCGGGGGGAGGCAGATCTTCAGGAAGAGCAGCTAGTGCTTTTACCTCCTGCTCCTTCTCTCCAACCCCCAGAGTCAAACTGATATTCTATCACTTATTACCTTGGACTCCACACCTGTCTTATTATCAATAACAATTGGAACAGAGGAATTTGAAAATATCACTGAAGGACCTTTGTGAGAGGCTGACGAGACGGCTCAGCAGTTAAGAACATTTGTTCTCAAAGAGGACCCAGGTTCAATTCCCAGCACCCACATGGCTGCTCACATTCCATAATTCCAGCTCCAGGGTATCCAAAGCCATCTTCTGACTTTGACAGATACCAGGCATGCATTCTGTGTGCATACATTAATGCAATCAAGACAGGCATAAAAGTGAAATAAACCTAAAAAAACAAATTTTAAAATACTGAAAAAAGATTTGGGGGAAATGTGAACTGTGGTGCAAGTCTGTGATCTTAGCACATGGTGTGTGCGTGTGTGTGTGTGTGTGTGTGTGTGTGTGTGTAAAACTACAAACATCTAGACTCATCGACTGGGTAGAGTAATTCATGTTTATAATCTCAGTACAGAGACGACTAAGACAGAGAGCTGCTAGTTTGAAGCCACATAGATAAGAAACTAGCAAAAGCCAGATACTCAGGAATGTTAATATTTCCTACAACTGAGCTGAAATCCTAACTCTAGAAGAATTGTTGACCCATCATCTCAGATCATGTGTGTGTGTGTGTGTGTGTGTGTATGTGTGTGAGAGAGAGAGACAGAGACAGAGACAGAGAGACAGAGAAACAGAAAGACAGAGTGAGTGAGTGAGAGTGAGTGTGTGAGTGAGTGAGTGAATCTCTCTATGGAGTCCAGGCTCTACACAGAGTCCTAGCTGTCCCAGAACTTGGTATGTAGAGTCGCCTGGCCTTTAACTCAGAGACTCACCTACCTCTGTCCTCTGAGCGCTGAGATTAAGGCATGAATCAGTACATTCCCATTCCCATACCCACCCCCACCCAGCTGAATCTCCAGTCTTGTGTGAGAAATAGTGGTGTCCTTCAAGAATGTCTCAAACTTTGCATGTGATGTCCACTTTGCGCAAATGTCCATTTCACCATGACTCTTAGATACTAGTGCCTAAGTTTTATTCAAGTGAGCAATGTGTTTGATTTCAAGACTATATTTCCTAGGAGGATTAGATAAGAGCACTTACTGCTCTTGTAGAGGACCTAAATTTGGTTCCTAGCACCCACACCACAGCTGACAACTACCTTTAACTCCAGTGTCAGTAGATCCAACTTAAACAAAATAAAAATCATACTCTTAAAAGACTACATTTCCCAGCTTCCCTTGCAGCTAATGGAGGATGATGAAATAATAGGAGGAAGTCCTTAGGTGGAGCTTCCAGGAAAACTGTTTAAAAGGCACTTAGGCTGTCCTGCTGTTTCCTCCTTACTGCTTCCTAGAACACAAACATGATGCACTGGGCTGTAACAGCCATCTTGGACCATGAGGTAACCCTTAGGAGTGAATGATGTAAGAACGATGATGTAGGAAGAAGGAAGTCTCTGAGAAGGAGTCTATGGGCATCATGGAGTACCTACCTGGAGACTTTAAATGGAGGAAAATAGACATCTACGTAATGCAGAAATACAAGTAACTATGATCAGGACTTTGTAACTAAAAACAATTCATTACTCTCTTTTTGTCTGAGACAGAGTTTCACTGTGTAGTTAGCCCAGGGCTGACCTGGGACTTGCTATGTAGACAGGCTGGCTTTGAACTCATGGAGATCTGCCAGCCTCACATTTTTTAAATATGTCTGTGAGGGAGGCAGTATGCACATGAGTGCGGTTCCTGACGTAGCTGGAACCTCTGGAGTTCTGAGTCAGTTGCGAGTCGCAGACACTGGGAACCAAACTCCAGAGCAACGTGAATTCATTAGGAACTCATTAACCACTGAGCCATCTCTTCATTTCCACATAAGGTCTGAGGGTCCTTGAAAATTCTGGGTCAGGTCTTTCCTGTCTCAGGGTTGAGGTTGCTGCTCAGTGGTAGAGGACATTATTAGCATGCTTGAGGCTCTGGATTTTACAGAGTCTGTTATCTGTGAGTCTGAAAAAAATGCCTCTGAAGTGCAGAGAGATCACAGCCTGAACTGAGTAATGTTGGAGATTTGTTTGGTTTTGCCTTACAGTGAAGTGCAAGGAATCAAACCCAGGTAGTTGAGCTGGGCAAGGATGCTGCTCAGAGCCAGCCCACACACATTTCTCCCTGCTAAATAAAGCTGAAGGCAGGTTTGTCAAAATCACACCGTGCAGTTTCTTTATCTGGAGAGGTGGAGGTGCAGCTTGGTTTTGCTTTTGTTTTACCCCTGGGTTCCTGAAACTTCCCCCAGTACAGCACTTCCTTCGTCCCCAGGCCAGTCTGCTTTGGCCTCAACCTGTAGCAACAAGCAGCTGGGTTCTGAGACAGTGCACTGTATTCACCCCTTCTGACCTTTGAGGACAAATAACTGCATTTCCTGAAAGACTGCCAGTGGCCTCCCAGCCTGACAGGCACTTTAAGAGTACCTTCCCTCCCCCTTGCATACCCTGCAGGAGTAAGAAGTATAATTCTACACACTTCATTGGGTGTGATAGTTCACACTCATAATCCTGGTAAAACTAGCAGTTGGAGGTCAGGGGTTAGGAGTTCAAGGTCATCCTCAAACAGAGGCAAGTTTGGAGCTAACCTGAAATATGAAATTCTGTCTCAGGACAAAAAGGTGCTCAAGAGTCAATGGCTAAGTATGTAAAGGAACTTGTCACCAAGCCTCTGAGCCTGATCCCTGGGACTCTGTGGCAGGAGACCAGAACTGAATCCCAAAAGTTGTCCTCTGACCTCTACACTCAATGCTGTGACAGACACCCACCCTCACATGCACACATTTTTTATTTTAAAAATCTTTATGTATTATTTTATGTGTATTAATGTGTTGCCTGCATGTATGTGCGTGTACAATGCCTGACCCCTCAGATTCCAGGAGAAAGTGTTAGAGCCACTGAAACTGGAGTTACCAATGCTTGTGAGCCACCATGTGGGTGCTGGGAACTGAATGCAGGTCCTCTGCAAAGGCAGCAAATTCCCTTAGGCACTAAGCCAACTCTCCAACCCTGAAGTTTTTTTCTTTTCAAAAGATGTATTTATTTTATGTATATGAGTACACTGTAGCTGTCTTCAGACACACCAGAAGAGGGTATCAGATGGTTGTGAGCCACCATGTGGTTGCTGGGAATTGAACTCAGGACCTCTGGAAGAACAGTCAGTGCTCTTAACCATTGAGCCATCTCTCCAGCCCCTAAAAAAAAAAAATTTTTTATCAACATTTTTATGTTTGCTTTTTAAATTTTTTTTGTTTGTTTTTGTTTTTCGAGACAAGGTTTCTCTGTGTAGCCCTGGCTATCCTGGAACTCACTCTGTAGACCAGGTTGGCCTCAAACCCAGAAATCCACCTGCCTCTGTCTCCCAAGTGGAGCCAGAGTTGGAGCAGCCAAGTGGTTGCTTTTTAAAGGTCACTTAATATATTTATATTTATTTGTGTGTGGGAGGGCAGTTGGTATGGGGGTGGTGTCTGAAGACAATCCCTGGGGTTGATCCTTGACTTGCACTTTGCTTGAGATAGACTCACTTGTTCACTACTTGGTACCCCAGGCTAGCTTCTCTGCAAGCTTCTGAGAATTGTCTTCTCTCACCTCACTCTAGAGTACTATGTTTGCAGACATGGGACCATATCAGGATTTGTGTGGAGGCTGGGGATCTGCACTCTGGTCCTCAGGCTATGTAGCAAGCACTTGACCATCTAAGCCCTCTCCCCAGCCCAAGATGTTAACTTCTTATCAAGGAAAAAATAGTAGTTCTATGTTTTTTGTTTTGTTTTTTGGTTTTTCCAGACAGGGTTTCTCTGTGTATCCCTGGCTGTCCTGGAACTCACTCGGTAGACCAGGCTGGCCTTGAACTCAGAAATCCGCCTGCCTCTTGCCTCCCAAGTGCTGGCAGGCATGTGCCACTACTGCCCGGCTTGTTTTGAAGCTGTGTTTCTTGTTGCCCAGGATTGTTTGGAATTTCTGGTCTTCCTGCCTCTACCTTCCCAGTGCTGGGATTATGACATAGGACAACCATGTCACTCTAGCCCTGACTAGCCCAGAACTTACTATGTAGACTCAGGTAAGCTCAAACGTGTGTGGCCTTTCTGCATCTGCTGCCCAAGTGCTAAGGTTATCCCAGGTGCTATCATGCCCTGCTCCCAAATGATTTAAGTCTCTGAAATTGGCAACGTCTTATGACCAGAGAGGCAGCAGCTCTAGCTAAGGGCTCTAAAGTAGGGACTGTCCTCCACCTAAAGCTGTACCTGACTTTCTGGAGTGCCCTAGTAAGGATGCCCTCCCTGCAGAAGAAACCTGCCAGCTTCAGAGTTGGGGTCAGAATTCATGTTCAGAGAAACCAGGAGACCAGCAGATATCCAACCACGTGTGCACATGCGTACTGTGCGTGCTGGCTATGGGTGTATACAGGGAAGAATTTCCCCATTTGCTCAGAAACTGGGGTACAGATGCCAGTAACCTTCAAGGCCTCCCGCAGTCCATTCATTGAGTCTCAGATGTGGCGGGCTCCATCTTTCCACAGTGCACAGCCTGAACAGCACTCACCTGGATGTCCATACAAGAAGGTTTATGCCTGTCATTTCTCCTGCTCCTGTTGTGATGGCATGTGATCCTCCCCATGAGGAATGGGACCGATGGATGACATTGGAGCAGGTAGTGTCATTAGGCTAGTGACCAGTTCATTCTCTTCTTTTTTATTTTTTCCTTCTGTTCAGTTCTTTTTTTGGTTGCTATTTGTTTTTTGTTTTGTGAAACAGGGTCTCTGTATTAATTAGGGTTTCCACTGCTGTAAAGAGACACCATGAGACACTAAGGCTGTCAGGGTTCAGCCTCAACACAGGATCGGAGTTCTCAACTGGAAGCAGGGATATCTGGAAGCCACATAATAAACAGACACAGACTACTTTTTGGGTACAAACCGACAGGCAATTTTTCAAGGCTTAAAGTTCTCTCTCTCTCTCTCTCTCTCTCTCTCTCTCTCTCTCGCAGCTTGAGGCTGCACACACTCTGCTTTTCTCCGATGTACCTTTCTTTTCTTTGAGACAGGGTTTCTCTGCATAGCCCTGGCTGTCCTGGAACTCACTCTGTAGACCAGGCTGGCCTCGAATTCAGAATTCTACCTGCCTCTGCCTCCCAAGAGCTGGGATTACAGACGTGCGCCACCACTGCCCGGCAGTCTTTCTTTTCTTGATCTCTCACACACACCACGTGCATTCTCCTTTCACACACACACTCTCTCTCCTCACTCTATACTCACCTCATACACACCTCATGCTCTCACTCACTCTCTACATGTTCTCTCTCTCTCTCTCTCTCTCACTCTCACTTTTTTCTTGCCCCAGTCTTTTATTGATATTCCAAAAGCAGGTAGAAAAAAAGACATTGTATGATCATTGCCAAATCAAGTTCAAAAGGATAACCACATCCCACAAAGAATCGAGAATTACAGTTGTTCCCCAAAGTTTCAAGCCTCCCCTATTCCCAGGCCTGTAGCCAAAATAATAATTGCAAACTTATTATTTAAACTTTAACTTTTGACTTATTATACATCACAGCTGAGAGCTCCGAGGTCAGCTACGTGCACTTTCCTGTGAAGCTCTAATGATAAATGACATGGGCAAAGCTGCCAGGCAGTGGCCAGAAAGAATCAAGTTAACCCCAACTCAGTTAACCCGCTAGCTTTCTGCTTCTGCACATTGCACACAGGGACTCTTGACTTAGTTTACTAGTATATAATCTTGTGCATTCTATACTTTCTTATCCAGGAACCACTATTAAATATTGTGCAAAACTCATTTCATAACTTCAATAGTTTTTTTTCTTTCTTTCTCAGGGTTCCAATGTTGGCTCTTTTCATTTTCTAATAATTTTTTCAAACTCTCCCTGCAAGTCAAGCATTAACCTGGAACTACCATTGTGCAGTTACTGCATTGTTTCCAAGATGAGAGTGCACAGCATGTACCTGGGCCATTAGGACTGTGCTGTCTGTGCCCCATGCCTCAATCTTTAATTGTTTAAAAATCATTACATTAAGGAACATCTAGTTTCACAGAATTCACCAGAACAGAAGAAGAAGGAAGTAAGAAAGTCAGATATAGCCAGGCAGTGGTGGCACACGCCTTTAATCCCAGCACTGGGGAGGCAGAGGCAGGTAGATTTCTGAGTTTGTTGCTAGCCTGGTCTACAGAGTGAGTTCCAGGACAGCCAGGGCTACACAGAGAAACCCTGTCTCGAAAAACCAGAAAAAAAAAAAGAAAGAAAGTCAGATATAATAGGATAATTATGCACACCAAGGCCAACTGAAAAGCAGTCATGCACAAATGAAATTTATACCGCCATTGTCCAGGGCTAAGGTTAGGAGAAATGGGAACAACTATTTTTTACAAAGAGCTGCCGCGGGTTACTGAGATGTCTCCATCCCGGCCTGCTGCAGGCAGTCCCTTATTTCAGGTGGAAGGATGTGTCTCCTGCTTCTCAGGGTCCCAGATGCCATCCTTTTTTATGAGGAGCTGTGGTGGGCTTCTGAGATGACTCCATCCCGGGCTACTGCGGGCAGCCTGTCATTGTATGCTGTCCCCAGCACAAGGCAACTTTTATAAATGAAAACATTAATTGGGGCTATCTCACAGATTCAGAGGTCCAGTCCATTCACATGGCAGGAAGGCAGACAAGGTGCTGGAGGAGCCAGGGGCCCTACATCCTGATCAGAAAGGAGCCAGAAAAAGCTTCTCTTAGGCAGGCAGCCAGGAGGAGGCTCTCTTTCACACTGGGCGGAGCTTGAACATTAGGAGACCTCAAAGCCCGCCTACACAGTGACACACTTCCTCCAACAAGACCACACCTATTAATAGTGTTATTTGCCATGGGCTAAGCATATTCAAACTGCCTCCACCTCACTATGTAGGCCTGGCTAGCCTGAAACTTACTAAGTAGACAAGGCTGACTTCAAAGTCAGAGATCTACCTATCTCTGCTGCTCTAGTGCTAATACCACGACCACACCCTTCTCCCGGACATTTTAAAAAGCATTCATCTTGGGTTGGCAAGATATCTCAGCAGGTAAAAGCTCTTACAGTGAAAGACTGTAAACCTAAGTCAGATCCTGGAGCCCAAAAAGAAAGAGAACCACACACATCCAGTTGTAGCATGAGTAGTCTTGAACTCATACACACAATTTTTAAGTACTTATTTTACAAATCATTCCACAGTCTAAATATACAACAGTTTGGAAAACAACAAAAGCAGTTTAAAAAAAAATAAAAGATAAATTGATGGGTGTTGGTACAGGCCTTTAATCCCAGCACTTTAGAAGGCAGAGGCAGGTGGATCTCTGTGAGCTTGGTCTACAGAGCTCCAGGACAGCCAGGGCTGTTACACAGAGAAACTCTGTCTCCAAAACCAAATTAAGTAAAGAAAGAAAACTACCTAGGCTTCCCAACACTCAGATTTAATGTTTGTCTTAGTATGAGTTACATTATTACGTTTTGGAATTGTTGTGAAATAACTTAAAAAAGCAATTTAATAAGGGAGGGTTAACTCTAGCTCAGATTGAGGTTACAGTCTGCCAAGCAGGGAAGTCGGGGGGGGGGGGGGGGGGGGGGTGAGGCAGCTCGTCACATTGTGTCCACAGACAGGACAGAGAGGATGGATGGAGTCCAGCTCCCTTTTTACAGGACAGTACCCCTAGTCCACAGGAATGGCAACACACAGACACACACACACACACACAGACACACACCCCGCACACGCGCGTGCTATGTTACCGTGGTGATTTTTTTTTTTTTAAGATTTATTTATTTAATGTATATGAGTACATTGTCTCTCTTCAGACACCAGAAGAGGGCATCAGATCCCATTACAGATGGCTGTGAGAACTCAGGACCTGTGGAAGAGCAGTCAGTGCTCTTAACTTCTGAGCCATCTCTCCACCCCACCCCCACCCATGGTGATTCTAAATCCAGTCCTCAACGTCAGAAACCTGTTCCTTCAGCAGGCTCTACTGCTTAGGATATAAAGAAACACACGTACTTCCTGTTTTGTTTTGTTGTTTTTGTTTTTGTTTTTGTTTTTTTTGGGGGGGGGTGGGTTTCGAAACAAGGTTTCTCTGTGTAGCCCTGGCTGTCCTGGAACTCACTCTGTAGACCAGGCTGGCCTCGAACTCAGAAATCCGCCTGCCTCTGCCTCTACTTCCTGGTTTTAAACCTAGGCTACGCACCTTGTTAAATGAGTGAGGTGATCCAAACTCTGGTCTCCAGGCTTGTGAAACAGGCGCTCTTAACCACTGACTACTGAGTCGTGTCTCCAGCCTTTCCACTACCCCTCCCCCTAATCATTTAAAAAATTAAGACAATCTCATGTATCCCAAGGATAGCCTCAAGTTTCTGATCCTCCTGCCTCCGCCTCAGGAGTGCTGGCATTACAGACAAGCACCACCACATCTGGCGCTAGGGATTGACCTCTGGATGCTGCGCACGCTCAGCGGGCACTCGACAGGCTGAGCCTTTTGTTTCCTTACTGGTTTTTCTGGTGTGACTTGCCTTTTGCTCTTTTAACATTTCTTTCTTTCCTTTCTTTCTTTCTTTCCTTTCTTCCTTCCTTCTCTCTTTTTTAAGCTTCCTGTTCAGAATCTCCGTCCCGCCCAGAGAGCTGGAAGAGACTGTGATTTCTCCATTCCCACTCTCTGGATACCCACTGGAGTCTTTCTATTCTTCAGAGACCGCAAACGAGCCGAGCAATTATCTCCTCCATTTCTCACTAAACTGGAACTCAGTGGTTTCTTTTTGACTCTTTTTTTTTTTTAAAGATTTATTTATTATATGTAAGTATACTGTAGCTGTCTTCAGACGTTTTCTCTTCTTGCTCGGGCCCTGCTTACTGTAGCTGTGTCTACAGATACCCCAGAAGAGGGCATCAGATCTCATTACGGATGGTTGTGAGCCACCATGTGGTTGCTGGGATTTGAACTCAAAAGACCTTTGGAAGAGCAGTTGGCGCTCTTAACCGCTGAGCCATCTGTCCAGTCCCCTCTTTTTGATTCTTACTTTTGATTTTGGACAAGCTCTTAGTATTTAGCCCAGCCTGGCCTCACACTTAACATCTCCCAGCTTTAGCATCCTAATGCTGAGATCATAACCTGCACCCTACGCTCGTCTGAGTGGCTCCCCAACTGACAAACGCACCACCCCATTCCAACGTTAGCCTTTTATCACTTTTCTTTCCAATCTCTTATGTAAACACTGGTGTGCAGTAGTGTTTGAGACCTACATAGCTACCGAGTATTTGAGTCTTCCATAGCCACCCCTCCAGTGATATCCTGAGTAACCTCAGCCTCCGAGCAAACCTTTACAGCATGGACATAAACATATATTGCCAATCCTAGTACTCAGCAGAGGGAGAAAGAATGCCTGGTGTTCAAGATCAACCTGGGCCACATAACAAGCACCTGGCAAACAGGGGAAACAAGATTATCTCAAAACAAAACAACAGCACATGGGAGAGGTTGCCTGAGGAGAGAGCAAATGTCCCCCCATCCAGTTCCCTGCCAGCAGCAGATTTCCTACGTCTTCCTTGGCAATGCAGACACATGCAAGCAAATGTATAAACACAAGGATTACAAGTGATATAACAGGAAGGAAATTCTATGCAACTGAAGTCTTCTGGAATGCAGATTAAAGAAAGATTTATGATTCATTTGTGTGTATGCATGTGTGCAAGCCCCTGCACATCTGTTTGTCAGTGGCCTCAGAAACCAAAAGAGGGTGTCGGATCCCTTGAGCTGGAATTCCGGCTGCTGACCTGAGTCCTGGGAACTGAACTCTGGCCCTCAGAGAAAGCAGCAAGTGTTCCTGGCTGCTGTACCATCTCTCCAGTCTCTGGAATGGGCTTTCTCTGCCACGTTATATCATGAACATTTCATGAACATTGTTTGTTTGTTTGTTTTGTTTTTAAGTTTTAGTGATGATAATTGTTTGGGGGTATTGGTTCCTTAGTTGTTTTGGGTTTTAAGACAAAGTCTCCTGTAGTCCAGTTGGCTTTGAGTTCACTGGCTAGCCGAGAGTGTCTTGAATTCCTTACCCTCCTCCTCCAATTCTAAGTCCTGGGATGACAGGCCTGTGCCGCTCTAACTGACCATTCTGTTGTTTTTGGCACAGGTTCTTACTGGACATCCTCCTGTCTCAGCCTTCTAAATACCAGGACTATAGGTGTGTTCCCTATGCCCAGCCTCCCCAGGGTTTTTTGTTTTGTTTGGCTTTTTTTGTCTTCATTTCATTTATTTATGTATGTATTTATCTATTTATTTATTTAATTGGGAGGAGTCCTTTGTCCATTTTCTTTATTTTTACAAAACAAATTATTTCTATTACAAAGAGAAGAATAAAAGAAAATCTGTGATGTGTAAGCTTAGAAACAAATCAGGAAAACAATGAATTAGGGTAAACTCCACCAAAACATATATTCTTCCCTTTCGGTCTTTTGTTAAATTAGAATATAGTAATTGTACACAATGAATTTCAATAATGCTGCGATAGGACCGGGCCTTGCATATGCTAGGCAACTTTTCTACTACTGAGTCGCCCTTCCGCCACGCATTCATTCATTACGACATTTTCATACCTGCACAGAATGTATTTCAACCATATTGCTGCTATACAGAGAAACCCTGTCTCGAGGGAAAAAAATTAAAAGAACAGTTTTGCCCAGCCCTCACGTCTGTTTTGTTTTCTTGAGACGTGGTCTCTCCACATAGCCGGTTGTCCTGGAACTCTTTATTCCAGGGCCCTCAGGACCTCAGACCGGACTGGCCTTGAACTCACAGAGATCCACCTGCCTCCACCTCAAGGCATGCACCACCACAACAGGCATGGCAGCTAACCCCCTCCCTTTCTTTTGTCCCCCTCCCACTTCCTCTGATCCCTTGCTTTCTAACTAGTGCAGCAGTCACGACCCCATTGGGGTATGAATGGGCCGTTCTCAGGGCTTACCTAAGCCCACTGGAAAACACAGATTTTGTAATTTACATTCCATAATTTGCATTATGCTTCAATAACAGTAGCAAAATTACAGCTATGGAGTAGCAATGAAGGAATGTTATGGCAGGGAGGCAGGGGGCCACGGCAACACGAGGAACTACATTAAAGGGTCGCAGCATTTGGAAGGCTGAGAACCAATAGCTATGCTTTCTCTACCTTCATGCCATTAAGAAAAATACTGCATCCTTAAAAAACAAACAAACAGACAACTTTTTACATTTTATTTACTGAGGAGATGACTCAGCAGTTAGGAAGACCCGTTGCTCTTTCAAATCAAATGACCTGGGTTCATTCCCAGCATGCAATTGGCGGCCCACATCCATAGATAGATAGATAGATAGATAGATAGACAGACAGACAGACAGAACTGGCTAGTTTTGTGTGTCAACTTGACACAAGCTGGAGTTATCACAGAGAAAGGAGTTTCAGTTGAGAACATGTCTCCGTGAGATCCAGCTGTAAGGCATTTTCTCAACTAGTGATCAAGAGGGGAGGGCCCCTTGTGAGTGGTACCATCCCTGGGCTGGTAGCCTTGAGCACTATAAGAAAGCAAGCTGAGCAAGCCAGGAGAAGCAAGCAAGCCAGTAAGCAGCATTCCTCCATGGCCTCTGCATCAGCTCTGCTTCCTGCCCTGCTTGAGTTCCAGTCCTGACTTCCTTTGGTGATGGACAGAAGCATGGAAGTTTAGGCTTAATAAACCCTTTCCTCCCCAACTTGCTTCTTGGTCATGATGTTTGTGCAGGAATAGAAGCCCTGACTAAGACATGTTTATATATACCAGCTCCGGGGGAATCTGGCCTCTGCAGATACACGGCACACACGGACAGACACACACGGACAGACACACACGGACAGACACACA
>JADRCH010000128.1:1504934-1533078 GCA_019843965.1 Rhynchomys soricoides | reverse complement strand
ACACACGGACAGACACACACGGACAGACACACACGGACAGACACACATGCAGGTAGAACATCTATCTATACACATAAAATAATAATTCTTTTAAAAATTAGGTATTATTATAACATTGCATGATTAGGTCTGTGTGCACATCTCTCCAGGTACCCATGGAGTCTAAAATGATCTGGAATCAGTTACAAGTGGCTGTGATTTGAGCACCAAACTCAAGTCCTCTGCAAGAGCAGTCTGCCCTCTTAAACACTGAACTATCTCTCCAGCCCCATTGTGCATGTGTGTGTGCTCTGTAAATCAGACTTGTCTTAAACTGTGGCAATTCTCTTCCCTCTGCCTCCCAGTTGTTGGGATGTCTGAGTTATAGCAATGACTGGGGCATCACCCAGTAACACTACAATTTCCCCGAGTCAGTAAAGGGAGCAGAGAAGACCCACTGCAGAAACACTGTCAGGGAACAGAGTCAGCTTTATTGCAGGCGAGCAACAACTTATGTACTGGAAGCCTAGGGACTGAGATTGGTTAGTGCATTTCCTCAGAGTAGACAGTGGATACTCACACCATCAGGGTCTTATGTGGAAGAAACACATAAAAGGAGATGTGAGCATGCAGACCCATCAGTAGGCTGGCTACCGGTACTCATGCTACTTCAGCGTTCCGTGTTCTGACTGCTGGGAATACCCAGGAAAAGGGTGCACCGTTTAAACTGCAGGGTGCTAAGTAGGCTGGCCGTCAGTCATGCCTGCATTTTCTCCTACACTGGGATTGTAAGCATAAACCACCATGTCTGGCCCTAAAAAGTCTTTAAAATGACAAACAACCAGGTGGTGGTGGTGCATACCTTTAATCCCAGCACCTAGGAGGCAGAGGCAGGTGGATCTCAGAGTTCGAGCCCAGTCTGGTCTACAGAGTGAGTTCCAGGACAGCCAGGGCTACACAGAGAAACCCTGTCTTGAAATCCAAAACAAAACAAAAGAGCCATGATTGGATAAGTAAATAAAATGATAAGCTGAGTGGTGATGGTGTGAGCCTTTAATCCCAGCCTTCAGGAGGCAGAGGCAGGTGGGACTCTAAAATTGAGACCAGCCTGGTTCACAGAGTAAATTCCTGAACAGACAGGACTACACAGAGAAACCAGGTCTTGTAAAAACAACAACAACAACAATATAAAATGACAACCTGAATTGGTTGAATACTTGAAAAGTCTCAAGTATTACAGGTGGTGACACTCACCTGTAATCCCAGCACTTGGGAGATGGAGCCAGCAGGATCCGGAGTTCAAAGGTATCCTTGACCACACAGTTTGCGGCCAGCCTGGGCAACTGAGTGTGACCTACCTCCAAATGAAGGACAACAAGAAAGCTGGAGCCCAGTGACAGAGCGCTTGCCCACCACTGATGAAGCAGTAGAATCTGGGAAAGAGAGAAATGAAAAATCCCAAGTACCTGTGGAAGCATGGGACCAGACTCTCTAAGGATGACACAGGCAAACTGCTTTTTAACACACACACACACACACACACACACACACACACACACGGACTCTGATACAGACTTCCAGTTTGCACTCAGCACCGGAGGCTTGAAAAGCAGTCTAGCAATCAAACCTGCATGGGACGGGCAAAATCCTGTGGTGTGGGGCTGTGGCTGCTTCGAAGCCAGGCTTTCCCCACTAGCTAATCTGTGGGTGCAGGTGATTAGAGCAAATTAGCTGGGTTCAGGTGTTCTTTCTCCTTAAGTACCATCTATCTGCCCCCGATCACCAAACACCACTTATTTTTACCCCAGAGAGAGGCTCTGGGCCAGACAGAAAGTTAAGAATAGAAAGCTAACCGGTCATCTGACTGCCATGTGACCACCACCTGCGGTTTGCAGCTGCGTGAAAACCCTGTTTCCTTAAATAAAAAAAGTGTTGGTCTTTTCAGAAACTGACAAGCCACAAGATGCTCGGCCAAGGCAAGAGTTACCACTGACAGTTCAGCTAAGATGCACTGAGTTCAGAATCTAGATTCATGCCAGGTGTGGTGGCACATACCTTTAATCCAAGCACTTGGATGGGAGAGGAAGATGGATCTCTGTGTACTTAAGGCCAATCCGTTTACCTACAGAGTTCAAGGATCAGCCAGGGCTACTTAGTAATATATAGTGTGTGTGTGTGTGTGTGTGTGTGTGTGTGTGTATTCACATTTTTACTGCCCGAAATATGGCTTGTCATTTGAGATGACAGTAGGAGTAGAGCTCAGTCTCCCCTTCTATAATGGTTTGCATAGGAAATGTGCCCACAAAGGTGTGGTCGCCCCCTGGTGGTACTATTAAGTATTAACTGAGCAGAAGGGCACAAGCTTCATCAAGCTTCATGGGGAGGAATCCATTAGTAAGTTCATTTCTGAATGGGCTATAAGGAGGTGGAGCCTGTGAGAGGAAATGGGTTCCTGGGACGTGCCTTTAAAGATCCTTCCTTGCTGGGCAGTGGTGGCGCACGCCTTTAATCCCAGCACTCAGGAGCCAGAGGCAGGCAGATCGCTGAGTTTGAGGCCAGCCTGGTCTACAGAGTGAGTTCCAGGACTGCCAGGGCTACACAGAGATCCTCCACCATGTAAACGTCACCATGATGGTTCAGCCTTGCTTCACCAATCACAGCTTGACCCCCCCTTAAACTAAGCCAGAATCGACCTTCCTGGTCAATGCTCTCTGGTCAGTATTCTGTCACGGAGTGAAAAGCTGACCGACAGACTACTGCAGCTTCCCTTCGCCCTCTCCTCTAGAGTCATGGTTCTCCGCCCTCCTAATGCTGCGACTCCTTCATACAGTCCTCATATTGTGCTCACCTCCAACTTAAAATTCTTTTCGTCCTTACTTCATTTTGCTACCGTTATAAACCATAATGTAAATATCTGATTTGCAGAAGGTCTTAGGCAGCCCCTGTGAAATGGTTATTTGACACTTCCAAAGGGGTTGCGACGGAGCAGTGATCAACTGTACTCAGAAGAACATCCTTACCTGTGAACGCACAGGCCTGTCCTAGCTGCCTCAAGCTTATTGTCATCAGCCACATCCCTGCCGCAACATACAGGAGCGTCCATTCTTCACCTAGCCAATGATCCAACACACAGCTTTCTGTTTCTTTGGCTCCTCATTTTCAAAGATTCACAAACCTTAGACTACAAGGGCCAGCAAGATGGTGCAGCTGGTGAAGGGTTTGCAGCACAAGCTTGGTGCCCTGAGTTCAATCCCCAGCACCCCAGAAAGGTGGAAAGAAAACAACTCCATAATTTTGTCCTCTGACCTCCATCTGTGCTTCATGGAGCACACACACACGGACACACACGCGCACGCATGTACACAAACACACACACGCACGCACACACACGAGCGCACACACGCACACGCATGCGCACACGCGCACGCATGTACATACACACGCACGTGCGCGCGCACACACACGTGCGCGCACGCGCGCGTGCGCATTCACATCCCAGGCACATAATAATAAACAATAAATGAAATATAACTATATTAAGTATAGCTCCCTTTATTTTGTTTTTACTTTAGGGTTATTTGTGTGTATGAATGCTATATTTAGCGTGCAGGTACATATGCATGTGCACTACATGCATAAGAGTAGGTCAGAATAGGGTGGCAGATGGCCTGGAACTGGAGTCACCGTGTGCTACTGGGAACAGAACCCAGATCTCTAGAGCAACACGTGGTCGAAGCCGTGGACCATCTCCTTTTGAGTCAAGGTATTAAGTCACTAAGGCTGGTCCCACCCTACTTTGCAGTAAAGGATGACCTTGAACCTCTGAGCCGTCTACCTCCATATTCCAGGACTGAGATTACCGAACAGCCTCAGCATCTCACTAAATTTATTTTTTATTTTTATTATTTTTCTGTGTTGTTTTTGTTGGGCTTTTTTTTTTTTTTTTTTTTTTTTTTTTTTTTTTTTTTTTTTTTTTTTAAATAAATGTAGCTGTGAGTGGCCTGAAACTCAACATTGTATTCCAGGCTAGCCTGGACCTCACAAAGACCCACCTGTTGCTACCTCCCAAATGCTGGGATTAAAGGCTCGCTCTTTACCATTCCTCGGATGGAGTCTTTTGAGGGAATCTCATGTAGCTTCCCTCCATCTCCCAAGAAATGTAGCTGTACCTATGACTTTCTTGCCTCTACATCCTCAGTGCTGAGATTATAGGCAAGTGCCTCTATGCCTGGTTTGGATTCTCTTTTAATAAGAGAGGGTCTTACACTGAAGGTCAGGCTAGCCTGGAAGTCATTAGTCATTATGTAGCCCAGGCTGGACATGAATTTGTGGCCTTCTTCTGGACTCAGCTTCTTGATTCATAGGATTGCAGATGTGTCTCCCCATAACTAACTACAAGTAAGTTTCTTTTTCACTTTCCTTTCGTTTCTGTAATTGTTAACTGTCCACTTGACACGATCTAGGCTCATATTCGAGGTAGGCCTTGGCCATGCCAGTGGGAGGTTATCTTGATTAGGTTTACTAATCAAGTAAATGGGAAGTAATGGGAAGACTTGCCCATTGCGGGAGGGGGGGGAGAAGGGATGTCATTCCTTGTGCTGGGATCCTGGACGGTACAGTAGAGGAGAGGCTGAGCCCTAATTGTGACCAGGTGCTTCAAGCCACTACTGCTTTCACACACACGATGGACTGTACCCCTTACCTGTTAGCTGAGGTAACCTACCTCTTTAGTTGCTCTCATTTATGCACACCTTTAATTTCAGCGCTCAGGAGTCAGAGGCAGGTGAGTGTCTGTGACTCCAAGGCCAGAATGGTTGGTCTACACGTGCCACAGCACACATGTGGTTACTGGGATAACCTGCAGGAGCTGACTCTTACTACATATGTTGCCTGAATACACGTGTGTGTGTGTGTGTGTGTGTGCGTGCCTGTACCACCTGCATGCCAGAGGCCCTCAGAAGTCAAGAGGATGTTGGATCCCTTGGAAGTGGAGTTAAAGAAGCTATGAGCCACCACCATATGGGTTCTGGGAACCTAACTCAGTCGTCTAGAAGAACCAGCTGTTAGATGGCTCCTAACCACTGAGCCATCTCTCCACTGCAGAAGTTACAGGTTTCAAAACCTACTCTGAGAAGTGACATCTACCTCTCTGCTGTGTCCTATGAATTTGTTCTGCCATTTCAGTAAGTCCAAACCTCATGGGTGTCACACAGACAAATGGAAGCCAATAGACCAGCCTGGTCTACAGAGTAAGTTCCAAGACAGCCAGAGCTACACAGAAAAACCCTATCTCAAAATAAACAACAACAACAATAATATTAATTAATCAATCATAAGAAAAAAAGGTTTTGAGATAGAATCTCCCTAAGTTGTCCAGGCCGACCTACACCTCACTCTTCAGGCAGGGCAGGCAACCTGTGACTTTGTGATCATCTGCCTCAGCCTCCCCAGGAACTAGAGCAGACCCCCATCACCAGGCTCACAAAATTTTCTTTCTGGCTCAAACAAAGCTTCTCTCCCTGCCCAGGTTTTTCTCCCATGTGATGACGCAGTGTGACTCGGCAACCGTGGGGTGACTCCAGAGTAACTACCCAGGTGCTACTGTCTTCTGTCTGAGAACTCCCCACACAAGCCTCCCAGGAAGAGTGCAGCCTGGCGACTCCAGCTGGAGCCTTTCCGGAGCTGACGAAGGAAATGGCCCCGTTCCATGGGACAGGATGAGTCACATGGGCCTGCCCTACTGGATGAGCCAGGGACCAGAATTGCCACGTCCTCTAAGTTTAGGTCCTGAAAGGTAAGGAAAACTGGACATTGTAGAGATGGTGACTCAATTACATTCAATAAAAGAAACTTTAGGAGCTGGAAAAATGACTCAGTAGTACGAGCGTGCACTGCTCTTGCTTAAGACCCAAGTGCAGTTCCCTGCATCCAAGTCCGCTCACAACCACCCATAGCTCCTGGATCCAGGGCCCTCTTCTATCCCCTGAAGGCACCAGGAACAAACCTGGTGCACAGATTCACATGTAGGTAAAACAATTTATACACATAAAGTAAAATAAATACATTTTAAATTTTTTGATAAAAGTCTTATCCTTTGGTTAGAACCCTGCTGGCCCCACATAAGCTAGGAAACCCCGGCTGCTCTCTTTCCCTCAACCCCTCCCGCAAGAGGTCATCACGAACCTGCCAACCCAGGGGCTCAGCTCTTTACCATATATGGGCACAATCCCAGTTTCTAACTAATACGTCATCACCCCTCACCTAGGACCTATAAAACCCTCCTTAGCCCAGATGCACGGTTTCCTTGACTCCTTACCTTGGGAACTATGCACCTGCCCTGGAGCAGAGTCTAATAAACCTGCCTTTATCTATTTTTAATCTGGGCTATATTGCGTCGGCAGGAAACCTGTTACTTAAAGGGGTGGGGGAACCTTAATACAGGTTGCGTCCTAGGTGACTGCCATCCTAGCCAATGTGTTAAAGCCGGGAGAAGGCTGCTCAAAACGAACTTTTTAAAGCTGTTGGGTCTCTCCCTCCCCCTCTCTTTCTTTTTCTCCCTCTCCGCTTTAACATCTTTTAAAACATATTTGTTTAATTTTAGAGGATGTACCTGTTCACGTGCCGAGATGAGGAGTGGGTTGGCTCCCTCGAGCTGGAGTTACGGGAATTTTCAACATGGAAACACAGCCTGAACGATGGCATTCCAACAAAATGTCCACATGCTGCCACAGATACAATATTTTTTTTGTTTCCACATGTTTTATTTACAATGAGTCCCACTTGTTTCTTGATCTTTGTAGCGAACTCAATTGTTTTGTTAGGGTGTGTTGTGTTGTATTAATTTCTCGAATATGTGTATATGTGTGCATATTCATGTGTGTGCAGGTATTGTAGATGTGCAGGAGTATAGAACCCTAGGACCCCCTGGACGTCATTCCTCTGGTACCATCTGTCTTTTTTTTTTTTTTTTTTTTTTTGACTCAGTGTCTCTCTCATTGATCTGGAGACCAATGCTTGCAATAGCTAATCATTTAATAGGTTTAATTAACTGGGGGTATTTTCACCATACTCAGTATACCTAGATATTTCTTTTTTAACATGTGTGGGGGTTCTGCCTGCTTGTGAGCCTGGTGCCTGTGGAGACCAGAAGAGGGCGTCAGATTCCCTGGAAATGAAGCTCTTTATGACTGTGACCACCATGAGGGTGCTGAGAATCAAATCCTGGCCCTCTGAAAGAGCATTCCGCTTAAAGGCCCAACTGTCTCTTGCACACCTTGGCTTTTTTACCTGAGTTCTCCTGATCAACTCAAGTCGGATCAACTCCGGATCAACAACTACCTTACTCATTAGCCACCGCCCCCCCCCCCAATCAGATGATTTATTTTATTCTATTTGGGTGTGTTTAATTTTTTTTAAAAGATTTATTTATTATGTATATAGTGTTCTGCCTGCATGTAAGTCTGCAGGCCAGAAGAGGGCACCAGATCTCATTACAGATGGTTGTGAGCTACCATGTGGTTGCTGGGAATTGAACTCAGGAGCTCTGGAAGAACAGTGAGTGCTCTTAACCTCTGAGCCATCTCTCCAGCCTGGGTATGGTTAATTTTATTCTTCACTTTTTGGTACTTATTTTTATTTTATTAGTAATGTGTGTATGTATCTGCCCATACACACTGTATGCTGTGTGTATGGGCAGATAATAAAACAGGGAGTGGGATCCTGACCCCAGCTGGAGTTGGGTGTGAGCTCCCTGATGTGGGAGCTGGGCGCTGAGCTGGGGAACTCTGAACCACTGAGTCCTCTCTCCAGCCCTGCGTTTCATTCTTTGAAACAGGGTCTTGCTGTGTATCCAAGCAAGCATCAGTCTTCAAGGTCTTTTTGCCCAGGTCTCTCTCGGACTGGGATTACAAACATGTGCTACCAAGACCAACTGGACTCATTTTTTCAGGCTAATTTATGTGTTACCATTTTACACCTGATACTATGCAACTCAAAGGTGCCTAAGGCCTGTTTCTATCCACAGAAGTCTTTTGACACCAAATGTGTATGAATTTTGCTACATAACACAAAATTCTCCGTGTCTCAGGACACCAAGGGGGTATGACAGTCAGTTCTGACACCTTCTATCTAGAGTCAAAGAGGAAAATAATCCCCAATTTATTAAATGTATTAAGTGAGTAGCTATTGGAAGCATTTGTATAGGTTTTTATTATTTATTTTTGTTTTCTTTTCTTTTCTTTCTTTCTTTCTTTTTTTTTGGTTTTTCATGACAGGGTTTCTCTGTGTAGCCCTGGCTGTCCTGGAACTCACTCTGTAGACTAGGCTGTCCTCGAACTCAGAAATCCGCCTGCCTCTGCCTCCCGAGTGCTGGGATTAAAGGCGTGCGCCACCACTGCCCGCTGTTGTTATTATTTCTAACAGCATCCCATCAATAAATGCTCTACCAATGACTGTACCTCAACTCCTAAACTTACCCTCTTATTTAACTACTGTTCTAGGGTTTTCTATTGCCATACGATTAAACGATAAACTTTTATTTCTTTCCCCTAAATTCTGTCCCACAACTCACAACTTCTCAACACTTCCAGAATTTTACCCAACAATTATCCATTGCTTATTTCTCATAAGAAAAGCCAAACTATAGCGTCAGAACTCCTACACGGAGGGTTCTAGCCCACACCTCTTCTTGTATAGCCAAGCCACCTGCACTTCGAATTGACCACAAGTAAATTACAGGTTCCCACAATCTTCTCCTCAGAGTTAAAAACAGATTTTCTAGAGCAGATCTACACAACTAAGAAACACACTTAACATATTTACTGGTTTATTTATTATATACAGTATATAGATAAGTAAATATAACTTCTTGTTGTTGGTTTTGGTTTTGGTTTTGGTTTTTGGTTTTTCGAGACAGGGTTTCTCTATGTAGCCCTGGCTGTCCTGGAACTCACTCTGTAGACCAGTCTGGCCTCGAACTCAGAAATCCACCTGTCTCTGCCTCCCAGGTGCTGGGATCAAAGGCGTGCGCCGCCACTGCCCGGCTAAATGTAACTTATATATACTGGTTTCCTGGAGAATTCTGTGTTAGTGTAGCAAAACCCGTACATTTGGTGTCAGAAGAGTTCTGAGGATAGAAGCAGACCCTAGGCACCCTTGTGTCAATAGTATCAAGTCAAGCTCAGGTTTATAATCCCAGATACTAAAGAGGGGAAAGAGAGAAGAGTAATCATTCAATGCCACTCCGGGCACTTTAGTGAGGCTAAAAACCAGGGAGGGATGTTGAGAAATGGCTCCAAAATTAAGAGCACTTGCTGCTCCTCCAAAGAACCTGGATTCAATTCACAGAACCCACAGGGTAGCTAACAACCATCTGGAACTAGTTTGGGGAGATACACTGCCCTCTTCTGGTCTTTGTGAGAACTGCGGTCATGTAATTCAAAGCATAGGATGTAGGCAAAACACCCATACACATTAAATAAAAATGAATGAATACTGCCAGGCGATGGTGGTGTGCATCCTTAATCCCAGGATGCGAGAGAAAGAGGTAAGTGAATCTCTTAGTTAAAGACCAGCCTGGTCTACAGAAGTCACCAAAGCAGAACTCAGGGCCAATTCAGCAACCTTCACTCTCAGGTGACAAGCCACACCCACAAGCTCCGGTATGCCTCATTGCCTGCCTGGGCATCTCTTTCTAGTACCTTCCATGGTTAAATCTGGTGAGGATGTCTTTATAAACTCTACTCTGTTTCACACTGGCTGCTCATGAAACTCCCTTCTGCAGCCAAGTCAAGGGTCTGCTTTACTTGAGTCACTGAAAAAAGCGTTTCTCAAGCTGCCCTGGGGGCAGCAGGGTGAAGCCCTGAACCTCACTAACACAGACATGCACCAGCATGCTCGATTATATGCAAATCTGAGGATTGAACCCACTGCTTTGTGTATACTAGGCAAGATTTCTTCCAACTGAGCTATGACCTAAGCCCAAAAACTTACAAAAAAGAACTTTTAAGATTTGATATGTCAGCCGGGCAGTGGTGGAGCACGCCTTTAATCCCAGCACTTGGGAGGCAGAGACAGGCGGATTTCTGAGTTCGAGGCCAGCCTGGTCTACAGAGGGCGTTCCAGGACAGCCAGGGCTACACAGAGAAACCCTGTCTCGGAAAAAAAAAAAAAAAAGATTTGATATGTTGACCATGTATATGTGTGCATCTGTGTGTATGTTCATGTGTATGCAGGTGCCCATGGAGGCTAAATGAAGGCACTGGATCCCTGGAGGTCAGGACATAGGCAAAAGCAGCACACTCTTTTCTCTGTTGAACTCTCTCTCTAGAGACTGAGGGATGCTGGAGAACTTGGAAGCAAGGTCAGATCTGAATTCCAACACTTTATTACTTTTATATATTTAGTGCTAGGAACGAACCCAGGTCCTCATACATGCTAGCCACAAATTACTATTATTATTATTATTATTATTATTATTATTATTATTATTAATTATAATATACCCAGTAGAATTAATACTGGTGGTTAATACTCAGCACCTGGCTCATGGTAGAAAAGTGTTCCACACTGAGCTGTATCGCCCAGCCTTTCAAATTAGCATTTTCACAACAGTAAAGGGCTGGGCACAAGGCCCTGGATTGTATCTCCAGGACCAAGGAAGCGAAGGTTTAAAGAAGGAGGCTAATGGGAGGGAAGAGCAAAGGAGGAGGTGGGGAGGGATAAGTAACACTATGAATGTCTGGAAAAAAACCATGGAAGCCGACAATTTATAAGCTTCATGCACATGCACACAGACTCTCTCACACACACATAAACACACACTCACACATACAGTAGCTGTGGCTGTCTGAACAAGACCTACACAAGGTCGAGTCAGTTCAGTAAGAAATAGTAACATTAGCCTTTTCTCTCAAGCACTGACAAGCTCTTGCTGATGAGTTTATGACAGACCTGGAATCTTTTATCTCTCTCCCACCTTGTAAAATTTTTATGCAAATGTTTCACACACACACACACACACACACACACACACACACTCTGTAAAATGTTTGTTTACACGAAGACCCTGTTGCATTCCTAGAATTTAGGTGATTTGTAGGCCACGCCCTTTGCAAGGATCTTCTTTCTCTTCTTTCTTTCCTTTTCTTTTATTCATTTGTTTTGTTTTGTTTTTGAGACAGGGTTTCTCTGTGTAGCCCTGGCTGTCCTGGCTCTCCCTCTGTAGAACAGGCTGGCCTTGAACTCATAGATCTGCCTGCGTCTAGCTCCCCAGTGCTTTTCTCTCTCTCTCTCTCTCTCTCTCTCTCTCTCTCTCTCTCTCTCCTTCCCTCCCTCTCTTTTTCCAACAAAGTCTAACTGTAGCTCTGGCTGGTCTTGAACTCACAGGAGCTATATAAACTCATGGAAACTGAACAATTCACTACTGCATGGGAAATAGGTCAGGACTTAAGAAGGAAACTGAAAACATCATAGAATCGAATGAAAATGAGAACACAACATAGCAAAGCTACAGGATGAAATGAAAGATTCTGTTAGGCAATTTCATATACTAAATGCCTGCATCTTTTTTTTAAAAAAAGGGAGAGAGCTAGTATTAGAAACTTAATAGCACTAGCTCTAGCTAGTGCTTTCTTAATAGCAGAAAGCTCTAGCACAAAAAGAAAAAAATCACACTCGAAAGAAGTAGGTGGCAAGAAATAATCAAACCAATGGCTGAAATTAATTAAATAGAAACAGCCTGGAGTTGGGAGACACACCTTTAATCCCAGCACTAGGGAGGCAGAGGTAAGCAAGTCTCTTGAGTTCAAGGCCAGCCTGGTCTACACAGGGAGTTCTAGGACACCCAGGGTTACAGAGACAAATCTTGTCTTGAAAACAAAACAAAACAAAAAACAAAATCTGTAGGACACCAAACTGAAAAACCTTAAAAACAACAAAACAAGCAAAAAGAAAAAAACAAAAGAAAAAACCTTTCCTAATATATATGACCTATTAAAATTAAATCAAGATCAGATAAGCAGTTCAAACAGACTCATAAACACTGGGTATAGTGTTGTATAGCTTTAATCCTAGCACTTGGAAAGCAGAGGCAGGCAGATCTCTGTGAGTTCAAGGTCAGCCTGCTCTATGTAATGAGACACTGTTTTGAAGAAGAAAAAAACTCCCAGCCAAAACAAACAAACAAACAAACAAAATCCACAGGACCAGATAGATCCAGTGCAGAATTCTATCAGACCTTCAAAGAACCGTTAGCATCAAAACTCCTCAAATTATTCTGCAAAATAGAAACTGAAGGGAAATTGTCTAATTTCTTTTTACAAGGCCATAATTACTCTGAAACCTAAACCACACAAATACCTAGTGGAGTTCAGGAATTGCCACACAAATCACTCAGACTCCAATCTCAATTAAACAGGGCAGGTTTATTGAACATGCACACCAAGACTGATTGGACAGGGCCAAAGCTCAGACTCCAGAGTTGAAAGCTATGACTCCAAACATTTCTCAAGGTCAGCTTATAAAGAAGACACACACACACACACACACACACACACACACACACAATGAGCTTATACACAGCATGGCAGGGTGACCAACCCTGGCTCGAGCTATTTTGGCTAGTTAGACAGAACAGTTCTTGAATGACCTTTATTCTGATTGGTCCTAAGTGGAGCTTATGCTTGTGGAATGTCTTAAGATTAACAAATCTCAGAACATACAGAAGGTAACAGGGTATGTGGTCAGCACGACCCTGCTCTGAGTCAAGCTATTTTTCTGCATCACTGACTGGCAGGCATGGAACAAAATGGCTACAGCTAAGCCACAGGGGCAGGCCTCAACAATATCCAACAAAGAAAGGGAATCAGTATTGAAGTAAATCTCTAACCCAAATAAGCCCATGGAAGGAAACACAACTCACTTAATATGAACACAAGCTGCACGTGTAGACTGGGCAGATCCACCCCTACACAACTCTATCCCCCAGCTATGAAATTCTTTGCCACTTGTGGTTTCTTTAGGCCATGTGCTTCTGCTCTGTTTTCCTTCCAATTCCTCTTCCGTCTTTCTCTCTCTCCTTCCTCTCCTTCTCTCCCCTCCTCTACTCTCTCCCACTCTCTCTAAAACTTTCCAGCTCCACCTTCCCTTCCACTGCCCAATGACTAGCTCTAGCCTTTATTTTACAAGTTAAAATGGGGAGAAGGTTCACCTGAAGTCACCTGAGAACGTGATTCACTCCTCCACTGAGGCAGCCCTTCTTATGTATGTGAGTACACTGTCACTGTCTTCAGATACACCAGAAGAGGGCATCGGATCCCAGTACAGGTGGTTGTGAGCTGGGAACTGAACTCAAGACCTTGGGAAGAGCAGTCAGTGCTCTTAACCACTGAGACATCTCTCCAGCCCAGGCTTGGGAAACAGAATTAGCATCAAAATACAAATAGCACCAGGGAATCAATAAAAAATTAGAGACTAATTTTACTTATGAATATAGATGCAAAAATTCTCAATAGAATACTTGCAAACCAAATCCAAGAATATATCAAAAAGCCAGGCAGTGGTGGCACACGCCTTTAATCCCAGCACTTGGGAGGCAGAGGCAGGTGGATTTCTGAGTTCGAGGTCAGCCTGGTCTACAGAGTGAGTTCCAGGACAGCCAGGGCTACACAGAGAAACCCTGTCTTGAAAAACAAAACAACAACAACAACAACAAAGAATATATCAAAAAGATCATCCACTATGATCAAGTAGGCTTCATTCCAGAGATGCAGGGATGGTTCAGCATACATAAATCATTAAGTATGATCCACTAAATAAACAGACTGAAAGAAAAAAAACCATGTGGTCATCTCATTAGATGTAGAAAAGGCCTTTCACAAAATTCAAGTTTCCTTCATGATAAAAGTCCTGGAGAGACTAGGGACACCTCAACATAATAAAGACAGTTTGCCACAAGTCCACAGCCAACCCCACCCTCAACAGAAAGCCTCAAGGCATTTCCACCAAAATCAGGGACAAGACAAGAATATTGTATCAGTCAGGGCTCTCTAGAGTTACAGAACTTATGGAATGTCTTTATATAGTAAGGGAATTTATTGGAATGGTTTACAGTCTGCAGTCCAACTAACCCAACAATGAATGAAAAGTCCAAGAGTCTAGTAATTTCTCAGTCCCATGAGGCTGGGTGTTTCAGCTGGTCTTCTGTATAACCTGGAACCCTGAAGAATTAGGTTTCAACTGATGTGCTGGCAAGTAAGTGCAAGCAAAGAAGAAACCCTTCCTTTTTCCATTGTCCTTATGTAGGTCTCCAGCAGAAGGTGTGTGTCCTGGCTGGTTTTGTGTGTCAACTTGACACAAGCTGGAGTTATCACAGAGAAGAGCTTCAGTTGAGAAAATGCCTCCATGAGATTCAAGTGTAGGGCATTTTCTCAATTAGTGATCAAGGGGGGAGGGCCCCTTGTGAGTGGTACCATCTGTGGGCTGGTAGTCTTGGGCTCTATAAGAAAGCAGGCTGAGCAAGCAAGCCAGTAAGCAGCATTCTTCCTTGGCCTCTGCATCAGCTCCTGCTCCTTGACTTGCTTGAGTTCTAGTCCTGACTTCCTTTGGTGATGAACAGCAGCATGGAAGTGTAAGCTGAATAAACCCTTTCCTCCCCAACTTGCTTCTTGGTCCTGATGTTTGTGCAGGAATAGAAACTCTGACTAAAACTGGGCAGTGGTGGTCCACGCCTTTAATCCCAGTACTTGGGAGGCAGAGGCAGGGGGATTTCTGTGTTCGAGGCCAGCCTGGTCTACAGAGGGAGTTCCAGGACAGCCAGGGCTACACAGAGAAACCCTGTCTCAAAAAACCAAAAAAAAAACAAAAACAAAAAACCCTGACTAAGACAGTATGTGAACCTGGATTAAAGATGTGTACCACTATACCTGGACCTGGGACTTGCTCTGTCCCAGGCTGGCCTTGAAATCAGAGATCTGCTTGCCTCTGTCTCCTGGGATTAAAGACATGTACTACCTTGCCTGGACCTAAGCTTTTCATGGCCACTATGCCTAAAGATTCATATCAAGATCAGGGGCATAAGACAGTGTCCTCCAGCCTCAAAATCTGGATCATAGGTGTACATTTCTAATTGTAGTTCATTCCAGATATAGTCACACTGACAACCCAGAATAGCAATCACAAATATCCACTCTCTATATACCCATTCAATATATTAATTTGATGTCTTAGCTAGAATAATAAGACAACTGAAGGAGATCAAGGTGTTGGGGATTGATTCTTAGCTAGAATAATAAGACAACTGAAGAAGATCAAGGTGTTGGGGATTGATTCTAATGCTTTGAATTAATCTGACCTCCAAATTGGGAATCTGCATGCACAAATGCTGAAGGTCCTTGTCTCCAGTTGGTTTTTGGCCTATCAGTAAAGAATCAATGGCCAGTGGCAGGGCAGGTAGACTGAGGTGGGACCTTTAGATTTGCATGGGCTAGGGACTGGGAGAAAGGAAGGAGAGAGAGAATAGCTATGGCTGGGGGAGAAGGATGGGACGTAAGAGCTGCAGAATAGAAAGCCAGACAACCATACAAGAGTTCAGGTCAGCAGCCACTTCCCCAGTTGGGCCTGGAGTAGCAGGGGAAGGTTCAGGAGTCTCAGGAGTCCTGGAGAGGAGTATTTGCTAGCAGGGGTAGTTTGGGAGTACCCAGCCTTTGAGCTAGTTACGGCATGTCAAAAATTAACTGATGTACGTGTGTGTGTGTGTGCGTGTACGTGTGTGTGTGTGCATGTATGTGTGTGTGTGTGTGTGTGTGTGTGTGTGTGTCTTTCATCCATGAATTCAAAGAGCTTATGGGTAGGTGGCTCAGAACACATCAGGGCCAAAGCAGTTTAGCACATTACCACTACATCAAGAAAAGGAACGAAATCATAGGATCCTTATTTTCAGAGGAAGAGAGAATATACAGAAATGGCCACAAAACTCTAGCAGGAAACATCTTCAGGTGATAAACACTTTCAGCAAAATAGAGGGGTGAAAAAATCAGGAGCCTTTATGTCTTCATGCGTACAAATGACAGACTGAGAAAGCAATTAGGAAGACAATATTTTTCACAATAGCCTCAAAATAAGTAAATAAAGTCAGACATGTTGGTGTAATCCTTTAATCCCAGTACTCAGAAAGCAGAAGCATGCAGATTTGAAGGCCACCTTTCTCTACATAGTGAGTTCCAGCTAAGGCTATATAGAGACCCTGTCTCAAAAAAAAAAAAAAAGATGGGACAATCTCCCATGCCCATGGATCAGTAGAACTTATTATATAGTAAAAAATAGTTATCCCACCAAAAGCAATCTGAAGATTCAATGCAATCCCAGTCAAGATTCCAACACAATTCTTCACAGAAATTGAAAGGACAGTTATCCATGTCATATATGGGCACAACAATGGAAACCCTAACTAAGACAGAAGTTGGTACCAGGAGTGGGGTATTGCTGTGATAGACCTGGCCATGCTTTTGTTTGGAGGAATGTGGATTTTGAGACTTTGGAAAGCAGTGGAATTAAGTGGGGCTTAACGGGCCATCCTAGGAGGAATATAGAAGACTTTGTTGCTGAGGATGATTTGAATCGTGGAAGCCTGGCTATAGAGGTTTCAGAGGAGAAGAATTTCAGTGTGTGGCCAAGAGACTATTCTTGTGACATTTTGGTGAAGAATGTGGCTGCTTTTTACCCTTGTTAAAAAGAGTTGGCCTGCAACTAAGGTGAAGAGAGTCAAATTAATTGTATTGACAAAGGAGGTCTCAACATAGTGTATACTTTGTGTTGTGGTTTAGTCTTATGAAGAGTGTTTTGATAAAACATAGCAAACTTAAAAAGAAAAAAATCAAACTATATGGTTCAAGTTTTTTTGTTTGTTTGTTTGTTTTTGGTTTTGGTTTTTTTGTTGTTTCTTTTTGTTTTGTATTTTTCCAAGACAGGGTTTCTCTGTGTAGCCCTGACTGTCCTGGAACTCACTCTGTAGACCAGGCTGGCCTCAAACTCAGAAATCCACCTGCCTCTGCCTGCGGGTGCTGGGATTAAAGGCATGCGCCACCACTGCCCTGCTGGTTCAAGTATTAATGGGGCACGAGGAAGTAGAATGGAATTAAATCCTATGTTCTAGAAAATAAACAGATTAAAGGAGTGGTGACCTGAAGCAAGCTTAGGCTTTGGTGGTAAACAGCTTTAATTCCAGGAGATAGAGGCAAGCAGATCTCTGAGTTCAAGGTCAGTCTGGTAAAGAGCAAGTTCCAAGTAAAAAAATCTTGGCCCAGGCATGGTTGTATGCGCCTTTAATCTCAGCATTCAGGTGATAGAGCCATGCAGATCTCTGAGTTAAAGGTCAATTTACAGAGCAAGTTCCAAAACAGCCAAGCTGTGAAGGAATTGGAAAACAGAAAGCTGGTGATGATATAATAGAACAGGGGGACTGTAGTGCCCGACTGGCGAGACCCCCAGAAAGACCACCAGGACTCAACTCGATGCACAAGCAAGAGGGCGTTTAATCAAGCTCGAGCTTGGATCACCACAAAATGGTGATCTCTTGCTCTGGGGAAAGGGGCATTTTAAAGGCATAAATCACAAGGTGGTTAGGGGGTTTCCATATTGGCGAGAAGCTGATTGGCTGTAGGCAGGAATGTACCCTCTGCAGTTTGGCCCCTGTAATTTCCTGGAATATCGGGTTCAGTGGGCAGGGAGGGGACCTTCCTGGAACATTCCGCCCCTGCAGGTCAAAAGTTTAGTTTCCTAGGCCCTTAGTTTGGCCCAAATGGCAACTGGAAAACAAAATGGAGTTAGTAGTGTTGTTTTGAGCTTCACAGGGACCATGTCCCAGCTCCAGCAAGCAGCAGAACATGGCAGCTTCCTCCATGTGGCTCTGGCTTCAGAACTGAGACAATTGATGCTGGTTAGCTGGAGCTAAGAAATTAGTGGTGATTAAGAAGAGACCAGCATCACTGAGGGGAAATCTTCTGGGAAGTGTTTTCTGAAAGCACAAAGCTGTGTTCCAGAGATAGCCAAGGTTGTACTCCATGCTGCAGCCATAATGGAGTAATGTGTAAGAATCACCCTGGTGGTACTGGTTTTGAAGGTATGAAGGGGTCATAGAGAATAGTTAAGACTTGGCAGTATGAGCTGCTATAGAAGGCCATTAGTGAAGGTACAGCCTCAGTTGTAGTTAAGGCCCAGGACTGAAGGGGTCATACAAAGAAGTTCAGGCTTGGCACCATGAAGAGAGCCCATGAGAGGCTATTGGTGAAGCCTAGTTGCAGAGGAAGACCCCAGTATATTGGAGATGCCAGTACCATCAGATGGTTATCAAGAACAGCAGTGGCAGTGGAGTGGAGTCAACCAGAGCCTAGAGTGCTATAGAGTGCAGAGCTGGAGAAGTGCCCAAGCCCTTTGGAGGAGCCCAGAAGATCATGTGTGGATCCCAGACATTGGAACAAGAAGCTGTGAAGTTGAATTTGCCTTGGTGACCTCAAGATATTAGAGATGTCAGTGCTATGGGATGCCTGCTGAGAAAAGCTGCTAACAAGGAGTGGAACCAGCCCAGGAGAAAAGTGTGTTGTAGTCAACAAAGATGAAAAGAGTTGGAGATATGAAGATTGCCTTTACATTACACATGGAGATGTAGAATTTCAAGTTTGCCTCTCTGGTTTTTTGGTCTTGGTTTGGTCCAGTATTTCCTCACTATGAGGTTTTGCAATGGTAATGTGACATTGGAGGTACGTGATCTGCTTTTTGATTTTGATTTTATAGGGGATTACAATTAAGTGACTGGATGAACTTTGAGCCTTGAACTTTTAACATTATTAAGACTGTTATAGAGTATGGGACTTTGAAGTTGGACTAAAGATTTTAACATTATATGGCTAGGTACGGCCCCCATTGTCTCATGTATTTGAACAAACCTATGGGGGCCAGGGAGTGAAAACGTGGTGGTTTGAATACGCTTGGCCCAGGGAGTGGCACTATTAGGAGGTGTGGCCTTGTTGGAGTAGGTGTGTCACTGTGGCTTTGAGACCTTCCTCCTAGCTTTCTGAAAAGAGTCTGCTCCTTCCTTTCCATGAACATATAAAACTCTCGGCTCCTCTTGCACCATGCCTGCCTGGATGCTTCCATGCTCCCGCCTTGATGATACTGGACTGAACTTCTGAACATGTAGGCTAGCCCCAATTATTTGTTTGCCCTTATAAGAGTTGCCTTGGTCATGGTGTCTCTTCAAAGCAATGGAAACCCTAATTAAGACAATGTTGAAATAGATTATATAGTTACGGAGGACTGGGGCAGGGTAAGTACTGGGAGGATTAAATACAGAGGGAGAGAGAAGAGGCTGGGAAGAGAGTAAGTATGCAGAGGCACAGCTAACAATAAGAGTCACGTGAGGGTCGTGTAGAGCCCACTACTAGGAAGAAGCTCCTTGGTCGTGTTTTTGTTTATTTGTTTGTTTGTTCTTAGAGACAGGATTTCTCTGTATAACAGCCCTGGGTGTCCTTGAGCTCACTCTGTAGACTAGGCTGACCTCAAACTCACAGAGATCCTCCTGTCTCTGTCTCCCAAGTGCTGGGCTTAAAGTCATGCACCACCACTGCACTGCTGCAAGAAGCTTCTTAAAATATATACATACATGAAAGAAATCTACATAGAATCACCAAATAACGGTGGAGTCAAACCCCAAGCAAGATACCTCTCACCACCATACAAAACCCCCAGCACTAGAAATGAATTATACCTCATTGAGTTGTTGGCCAAAGAGGCCCCATGGAAACCTCCAAAGAATCCAGGATATTGCTAAGGCTATTAGTTGTTCTCTACAATCTGATAGGAAGGCCTTATTGATAGAAATAACACCTATATATGGAAAAGTTGTGCTGGTGCCTACCTAGAGCCTTTACCAATACTGACTAGTGTTCATGGTACTGGAAGGGACTCTGCAGGCTACCAGAGGAGAAAGGTGAACACTAGCCCAACTGCAAACCCTTCAATCTATGATGTTGACTTGCCTCGTGGTACATTGGTGCCATAGTGGCACACTCGTTGTGAGAGTAACCAACCACTCCCTGATCAGATTTAAGGCACTGCATGAGATGGAGCCTGTGCCTGACACTTCTTGGGTGGCCAGGAACATGAAACTAGATAGGTCATGACCTAGGAAAGAAAACAAATACTACTGTTTTTCTAAAAAAACATAGAATAAAATTATTCTTAATGACATTCTGCTGCACCCATAGATCAGCATCTCAACCAGCATCAGAGAAGCTTCCTCCTTCAGGAAATGGGAACAAATACAGAGACCCGCAACTGGACAATGTACAGAGAGTGAGAGATCTTGAAACACTCTGCTCTAAATGGCATGTCTTCATCAATCTCTTGCCTTCACAACTCGGGGAACTATGCTCAAGAGGATGTAAGAGCCTGTGGGAGGCCGGGCAGGGGTGGCGCAAGCCTTTAATCCCAGCACTTGGGAGGCAGAGGCAGGCTGATTTCTGAGTTCGAGGCCAACCTGGGAATGGAAGACACCAAGGAAGCAATATCTTCCAGAGACATCAGGACTGGCACTTGTAAATGCACAATGACTGCGGCAGCTGTCGTGACCTACACAGATGCAAGCCAGAGGAGAGCCCAGCCCTGAGACAGGACAGTGGATAGAGGCTCCCATTCCTAATCCAGAAGCTATCTCTAATTGACAACCATTTGCAAAGGAAAACTTAATTTTGGCTAGTGGAGTCTTACTGGGTATAAGAACCACACTCAAGGGTAGGCCCCATGACCAGCAGTAGGAGGCCAACCCCAAAGAACTTGGTGATATTTTTGAGATTCTCCCCCCACACCTTATTGGTCTCTTTCTTATCTTTGCTTATATATTATGGTCTCCAATTTTGTATTTTTATGAGGGGTGTGTGTGTGTGTGTGTGTACATGTGTGTGTCTATGCATGTGTGTTTCTCATGCTTTTTCTTTTTCTTTTTTTGTTTTTTTTGAGGTTTTTTTTTTGTTTTTTTGTTTTTCGAGACAGGGTTTCTCTGTATAGCCCTGGCTGGCCTGGAACTCACTCTGTAGACGAGGCTGGCCTCGAAATCAGAAACCCGCCTGTCTCTGCCTCCCAAGTGCTGGGATTAAAGGCGTGTGCCACCACTGCCTCATGCCTTTTCTTTTTCTGTTTGTTTTCTAAAGAGAGAGGGGGGGAGGGAGAGGAAGGGGAGGGGGAGGGGGATGGAGGAAGGGGAGGGCATGGGGTTGGATAGATTGAGAAGCAGACAGGAGAAAGGAGAGGAAAACCCTGAGCAGAATATGTTGTTTGAGAAAAAAACATTTTAATTTTATACACAGAGAGAAAGAGAGATGGGAGGTGATGGGAGGCAGAGACCAGAGAATGAGATAAGCCTGCAGCCCACAGCACAGAAACAAGAGAGCCCTTGAGGGCCCAGGAGATGTCCCAATGGGTAGAGGGGCTTGTGGAGCAAGCCTGACAACCTGAGGTTCCAGGCCCACCATGGAAGGACGGGAAGAGAGCACAACCTTGCAAACTGTCCTCTGACCCTCACATATGCATATATGCAACATATATGCCATTAGTATGTTGTTTTTCTCTCTCCTAAACTCCTTCTCTTTCTCTCCCTCGCTCTAATTTTTTTAAGAATAAAGGCAATGAATACCATTTTTTTTTTTTTAATGTGTAGGAATGCTCGAATTTCTAACAGCAGAAACCCCAGTGAGCTCTCCCACAATACAGAGCATTGAGGTGGGATAGTTCTGGATAAAATTCCCTTCAGAAGCTTAGCTCAAACTAATTCTAAAAAGGAAGAAAAGAAAGAGTCACATTCTTGGCTTTGGCTTTTACAGCTTTTACAGCTCCTGAACAGGCTTTTGAAATTCATGGCAGGGATCTTAATTTTGAAGGCCAAGGCTTTAGATTGGAAAAACTTGCTAAAAAGATGCTGGGAGTGGGGAGTGTTTCTCTCTCTCTCTCTTTTTTCTTAACTCTCTCTCTCTGTGTGTGTATTTTAATTATATGAGCACACTGTCGCTGTCTTCAGACACACTAGATAGGTCATCGGATCCCATCACATATGGTTATGAGCCACCATGTGGTTGCTGGGAATTGAACTCAGGACCTCTGGAAGAGCAGTCAGTGCTCTTAATACTGAGCCATGTCTCCAGCCCAATTAACCATTTTTAAAAAGACTGTCTGAGGGGCTGGAGAGATAAGATGGCTTAGGAGTTAAGAGCACTGGCTGCTCTTCCAGAGGTCCTGAGTTCAATTCCCAGCAACCACATAGTGGCTCACAGCTATCTATGATGGACCTGAAGCCCCCTTCTGTCATGTAAGTGTACATGCAAACAGAGCATTCATACATATGATGTCCATAAACAAGTATCTTAAAATAAGTACTCTAAAAGCCTTCTGGGAGCAGGGCAGTGGTGGCACACGCCTTTAATCCCAGTACTTGGGAGTCAGAGGCAAGTGGATTTCTGAGGTCGAGGCCAGCCTGGTCTACAGAGTGAGTTCCAGGACAGCCAGGGCTATACAGAGAAACTCTGTCTTACAAACAAACAAAAAGCCAAACCATAAAAGCCTTCTGGGGCTGAGGGATGAAGCTTAATAATAGGGTGAGTGCTTGGCATGCAGGAAAGCCTGGGTTCTAAAAGTAAATAAACACACACTGAATAAGCAAATGAGCCAGTCAGCCAGGGGAGGAGCTTCAGTGAAGGCCTATTTTTATAGGCTTATAAAAATAACCAAGAAAAGAAAACATTTATAGTATTGAGGGCCAGATGTGGAGGCAAGACCAGGAGTTCAAAGTCACCCTTGCCTAAACAACCAGTTGGAAGACAACCTAGGTTGTAAGAGAGCCTGTCTCAACTCCATCCATCCCCAAAGCCTACATTAGAGGGAAGCAATTGGAGGGACAGCTGCGGAGTGTGATGCTGAGGAAACCACAGCATCCACATCAGTGAAGACTGTATCTGGGGACCAGTGTCTGATCACAGTGTCTGAGGCGGTGTGGGGTACACTCCTGTAATCCCAGCATCTGGGAGGCAGAGGCAACAGGATCAGGAGTTCAAGATCATGCTTGCTACTTGCTAAATTTGACTGGGGAGAGGAGTGGAGACAGGTGGCTTCCTGGGGCTTGCAGGCCAGTCAGCCTAGCCAAATCAGCAAGTTCAAGGACAATGAGACACCTTGCCTGTCTCAAATGAAGTGGACACACGACACCTGAGGAGCAATGTCTAAGGTAGACCTCTGGCCTCTATCCACGGGTGCATACATCTCCATGTGCACCTATACACATTTGCACTCACACTCACAAGTGTGTGTCCACATGAAATACACACACACACACACACACACACACACACAGAGGGGGGAAGTAAAAAACCTTGTGTGGGTTGAGCCGAGCCATAGCAAACACTGTCATTAAAGCAAAACTAGTCCAGATGTTCAGTTCCAGAGTTCCCAAATAGCTGAGGTCATGGCCACCTTGTTGTCCTGTCTGGACTAATCAGAGCAAAGGTTACACAGTGCTCCTACTCCCAGACTCTGAGTCACCAATGACTCAGCATAAATCACTTTGCTCTATTTTCGACTTGCAGCCTTAGTGTGAATGCCCCTCAGGGAAATTACAGACGCTCCATTAATTAATATTCGGAAAACAGTCTAATTTGTGTACATCTGGCTTTTAGAAACATGACATCAGTATGTTTGGATACAGGGTTCATTGACTAAATTATTCAACTACCACTCCAGGCATACTTAATATTTATTAAGGTCTCACCATGAGCTATGATCTGAGGCAGGAGCTGGAGGGTGCACCAGAGCAGGGCAGAGGACTCCACATCAATGCAGTTTATGCTTAGAGAGGAGATGGGTGCTGGGCAGTGGTGGCGCACGCCTTTAATCCCAGCACTTGGGAGGCAGAGACAGGCGGAATTCTGAGTTCGAGGCCAGCCTGGTCTACAGAGTGAGTTCCAGGACAGCCAGGGCTACACAGAGAAACCCTGTCTCAACCTCCCTCCAGCCCCCCCCCCCGCAAAGAAATAAATTCAATAAAAGCTTCCCAAAACAGTTTTGTGCTATGAGAAAAACAAGAAGTCTGTGGTAGCTGGTAGTGGGAGGCTTCTATTTTTGAATAGTCACAAAAGGCTTCTGTTGAACCGTAATCCCCTGCCTGAGGATGTAGCTCAAAGCGAGAGCCCGTGCTTGCCTAGCATGCTGTGGGGCTTTGAATGAGAGCCATGCCCCATGAGCTCTCAAGTCTGAGCACTTGTTCCCAGCGTTGGGGAAGTGTGTGTAACTTTTAGGAGGTGGAGCCTTGCTGGAAGAAGGGTGTGGCTAGGGGTGGGGTCTGAGCGCTTAGCCTTGCAGCACTTCCGGGGCCCCCTCTCTGCTTTCTTTCCGTAGCTGAGACGTGATCTCTCAGATGCCTACTCTGACCACCTGTTGCCATCCCTTCCCTGCCATTTTGGGCATCTAGCCCTCTGGAACCGTAAGCCCAAACTAACTGTTCCGTAGGTTGCTTTTGGTCTTGGTATCTATCACGGCAACAAAAAGGTAACTAATAAGATACATGCTTAAAACCCTGGATTCAATCCTCAGTAACACACACACACACACACACACACACACACACTCTCTCCCCAAGAACAAGCCCCAAGAGGACACAGAGGACAACACTTTGACAGGAGGGTGGGGCTGGCACTATAGCTTAGTGGGTAGAACTAGCATACACTAAACCATAGGTTTGATCCACAGGACACCTGTGGTGTGGTATGGTGGTGCACACCTAATGAATCCAGTAGAAGGGAGGATCAGAAGCTCAAGGTCATCCTTTGCCATATAGGGAGTTTAAGCCCTAGGCCAAAAACTCTGTCTCACCAACAGCACCACCAAAAAGGAACAGATAGTGTAAAACTTACCAAAGGTAAGGGGTTTTGTTTACAATTATTATTATTATTTTTAATGTTTTTTAAAGATTTACTTATTTATGTAAAACATGTATATTTTATGAAAGTAAATACACTGTCACTGTCTTCAGACACATCAGAAGAGGACATCGGATCCCATTACAGATGGTTGTGAGCCACCATGTGGTTGCTGGGAATTGAACTCAGGACCTCTGGAAGAGCAGTCAGTACTCTTAACCACTGAGCCATCTCTCTAGCCCCCTATTTAGGGTTTCTTTAGGTAGTCCTGGCTGTCTCTGAACTACCTTTATAGACCAGGCTAGTTCCAAATTAACAGAGATCTGCCTGCCTCTGCCTCCCAAGTGCTGGGATTAAAGGTGTGCAGCAGCACACTACTTATTTTATTTTTTTACTTTTTAGCTAAAGGAGGGGCACGTATGCTACTGTGTGTATGGAAGTCAGGACAATTTGTAGCTGCTCATTCTCTCCTCCTACCACGTGAATCTGCAGATCAAACTCAAACCATCAGGCCCTGGTGGCAAGTGCCTTTGTTTGCTGAGCCATCTCACTGGTCTGGATGTTGTTTTTTTAGGGGGAGGGTATTGTTGTTGGGTTTGCCTTAGGATTTTTATTTGTGTTTGTTTATTTGTTTTTTCGGGACAGGGTTTCTCTGTGTAGCCCTGGCTGTCCTGAAACTCACTCTGTAGACCAGGCTGGCCTCGAACTCAGAAATCCGCCTGCCTCTGCCTCCCGAGTGCTGGGATTAAAAGCCTGACTACTACGCTCAGTCTATCACAGGAACCATGAGTTCCGGGGAAAGGGATGTTTCTGCTTCTTTGTGAGATGACTAGACTATGTCACCCACAGTTCTAATCAATAGAATGCGAGGACTTTTCTCTTTTAAAACATTTATTTTTTGTCTATTGTACCACATGCATGCCACAGAGATCAAACAAAAAGCATCAGATCTACTGGAACTGAAGTTACAGATGGTTATTAGCCACATGTGTGTGCTGGGAACCAAACCCAGGTCCTCTGCAAGACCAGTAAGTGCTCTTAACTACCGAGCCATATCCAGCCTCAAAAGTCATTTCTTTTAGACCCAGCAAACAGTGGCTTCCTGGACAGTCATCTTTCTTTGCTCCTAAGCTGGCAGATTGCCGAGCCCCTAAATCAGAGATTTTAGGGGAGCTACTTCCCCATTAGCTGTACCTGTTTAGGTAGGGTATTTTAATGACAACAAATCACAGAGGATCAAGAAACAAGTGTACAAATTTAGGAGGGATCATAACTGATGAAGGAATAGTTAACATATACCCATATGATAGATTAGCATTGAGCCATAAAAAAGGAATGGAAGCCAGACATGATGGTCCAGGCCTATAATGTCAACCACTGCTGAGGCTGATGGAGAAGCTCCCAAGTTCAGAGCCAGCTTGGGTAACTGTGGTGGTTTGGCCCCAATAGATTTATATGTTTGAATGCTTGGCCCATACAGAGAGGCACTCTTAGAGGCACTCCAGTGGTCTTACTGGAGCAGATGTGGCCTTGCTGGAGAAAATATGTCACTCTGAGGGTGGGATTTGAGGTCCTATGCTCAAGCTCTGCCAAGTGTGAAAGACAGTCTTCTTCTGGCTGCCTTCATATGAAGATGTAGAACTCCTGACTCCTCCAGCACCATGTCTGCCTGCATGCTGCCATTCTTCCCACAATGGTGATAATGGACTAAACTTCTGAAACTATAAGTCAGCCCCAATAAAATGTTTTCCTTTGAAAGAGCTGCCTTGGTCATGGTGTATCTTCACAGCAACAAAACTGTAACTAAGATAGAAGTTGGTACCAGGAGTGGGGTATTGCTGTGATAGACCTGAACATGCTTTTGTTTGGAGGAATGTGGATTTGGGACTTTGGATTAGGAAAGCAGTGGAATGCTTTAATTGGCTTAATGGGCCACCCTGGTAGAAGATGGAAGACAGTGGCACTTAGGGTGATTTGAGCTTTGGGGTCTGGCTCCAGACATTTCAGAGGAGAAGAATTTTAGTATGTTGCCTAGAGATCATTCTTGTGATATTTTGTTAATGAATGTGGCTGCTTTTTGCCCTTGTCCAATGAATTTGGCTGAGGCTAAGGTAAAGAGATTTAGATTAGTTCTATTGACAAGGGAAATTTCCAAACAACCTAGCATAGACTCTGTCCCACTCTTATGAAGAGCATTTTGATCAAGCATAGCAAGCTGAGAAAGGAAAAATACAAGGGCTAAAGGGGCACTGGGAAGTGGAATGGAGTTAAATCCTGTGTTTAAGGAAATAAACAGATAAAGATATTAAGTGGGGGCAGGGAGACAGCTGTGGCATGGCAACCCGCTGCGAATCGCCCTGCCTGCCGCCTTCCTGTCACAGCAGCCTGGATCCTGTGATCTGCAAGTGCTTGCTGTGAGCCCGATGCCCATCAGGCCGCCATACGCCCGCCCTCCTTCCCTTGTTGCTTGGTGGGGAGGTAGCGGAGGGGGCACCGGGCCCACCTGCCGGGGCCCTGGGAACATGGAGGACGTGAAACTGGAGTTCAACTCGCTCCTGCAGTGCAAAGACATCGAGGAGTGGACTTACCCTATAAGAGGAGAGATGCAGGAAGTTTGGCCTGGATTGTTCCTAGGCCTATACTCTTCTGTTATGAAAAGCAAGCTACCCATATTGCAGAAACATGGCATAACTCATATAAATTGCATACGGTAAAATATTGAAGCAAACTTTATTAAACCAAACTTTCAACAATTATTTAGATATTTAGTCTTGGATATTGCTGATAATCCAGTTGAAAACATAATACGTTTTTTTCTCTATGACTAAAGAGTTTATTGATGGAAGCTTACAAAATGGAGGGAAAGTTCTTGTCCACGGGAATGCAGGTATCTCTAGAAGTGCTGCCTTTGTTACTGCGTACATCATGGAGACATTTGGGATGAAGTACAGAGATGCATTTGCTTATGTCCAAGAAAGGAGATTTTTTTATTAATCCCAATGCTGGATTTGTCCACCAACTTCAGGAATATGAAGCCATCTACTTAGCAAAATTAACACTACAGATGATGTCACCACTCCAAATAGAAAAGTCCTTATCTGTTCACTCTGGTGCCACAGGTAGTGTGTAGAGAACACATAAAGAAGACAAGGACTTTGGAAACATGCAAGTGGCAACCATGCAGGACGGCTGACCTGTGAGGACTGTTGATCACG
>JADRCH010000128.1:1486163-1504924 GCA_019843965.1 Rhynchomys soricoides | reverse complement strand
CTGACCTGTGAGGACTGTTGATCACCCAGGACGGCTGACCTGTGAGGGCTGTTGATCACCCAGGACGGCTGACCTGTGAGGGCTGTTGATCACGCAGGACGGCTGACCTGTGAGGACTGTTTCATGGGTGTGAGCTTCCATCTGGAAAGGAAAAATCCTAGTGATGAGAATGTGAAATGGTAAACACACAAATACTTTTCTTTTCAATTATGTGTTGCTTCCAGACATGTTTCTCTGCAACTTGTTGAGCAACACTTTAAGAGATGTTGGACTTCTGCAGTAGATGGCGCTGACGGGCGATGGGTTTACTTTAAAAAAAAATTATGGTTTTATTAGAAACCAAGAATTTTGGACTTGCAAAGAGGTATTATTGCAATAATGCAGTTTTCATACTTGAAATTTATTTGTATGATATAAAGTTATTACTTTAAACAAAATACAAGTTAGGGGGATTTGTTTATAGATTTTGGATAATTTATAACAAATTTCCTAATGTTTCCCAAAAACTCATTTTGTGTTATATATATTTCATTTAAAGTAATTTTACAGTTCACTTTTATGATGGAGCCTCTTACAGAAACATTAACAAAATGTAGAACTTGTCTACATTTTTTAGTATAATTCAGTAACTTGATTACCATTTTTTTAAATTTCTTGGTCCCGTATATTTCAATCCTGACTTTAGCCAACCAGCCTACTTTGCTAATTTAATAGTTAATACTTCCTTTCCAACTGCCTCCCTTATTCTAAATGAGAAAATTTGGAATGATCAAAGAAAGAGGTCTTACTCTCTAGAACCAAATACTCAAACATAAAGATAGTGCTATATTTTCCACAAGACGATTTTCTCTTTGCTGTTTAAGCCAAATGAAGACTCGGTCTTTTCAGGGTTGCCTAGCTCTTCTAACTTTTGTCCAGAATGGTTCCAAGTAGACCAAACCAGTGTAGGACTGTTGATTCAATATGAAACCCCCCCAAAGAAAAGTGCCTTGCATCAACAAACAAGCAAATCCTCATGACTTCTAAATTAGTATATAAAGCAGTGAAAAGCTATTAATATTTTTCTGTAATTTCTTGTTTTTCAACCACAAATCAAATCTGTGATGCTTGGAGAAAGTTTAAAAAAAAAATAAAAACATAGTAAATGGAATTAAGGGAATGATGACCTTGAGGCAAAAATCCCGCCCAGTTAAGTCTCCATCTTGTGAAAAGGACGTTTTCCAAGGTACATTGCCACCTATTCTAAATTTACAATGCCTTTGCAGTTGTATGAGGGATGGTTACATCATGATAGGCGTCATTATGACCTGGTTATCGTTTTCATTTAGACATAAAGAGTATCAAATTGACAAGGGGTAGATTGTGATGCCCATTCTTGGTTGTCAACTTGATTATACCTGGAATGAACTACAGATTAGAAATGGAGAGCATATTGGATCAAGATCTTAAGGCAGGCAGACACCATGCCTTTGATCTCAATCTTGAGGCTGGAAGACACAGGTTTCTGATCTGGTTAGAGACATACTGGCCATGCTTAGAAAGATCTAGAATGAAAAAGAATTAAAGAGAAGCTTAGGTCCAGGCATGATGGCACACACCTTTAATCTAGCACTCAAGAGACAGAGGCATGTAGACCTGAGTTCAAGGCCAACTTGGTATACAGAGAAAGTTCCCAAAACAGCCAAGCTTAGGCAGCGAAAGAAACCATTGAAAACAGAAAGCTGGTTAAGATCTAATTGATCAAGGGGACCATGTTCCAGCCCCAGTAAGCAACAGAACGTGGCAGATTTGGCCACGTGGCTCTGGCTTTAGAATCAAGGATGGAATTTCCCTCTCTGACTAAGAAAGCCTCTGAGGACATGGATATGTCAGGGATGACCCTGGATGAAGGCCCAGAAAGGCCACTGTGTGAGGTAGGCAAGGTTGTACCTTATGCTGGCAGCCAGACTTGGAAATGTGTTAGAGTCATCCAGATGGTACTGGTTTTGAAGGCATGAAGGGGTCTAGGAGAGAAGCTGAGGCTTGGCACTGTGGAAGGCCAGGAGAAGCCACGGATGCAGGTGAAGCCTCAATGTCAGTTGAAGGCCCAGGACTGAAGGAAGGGGTCATGCAAAAATGTTGTGGTTTGGCACCATGGAACAGCTTATGAGAGGCTATTGGTGAATGTGCAGCACAGTTGCAGCAGAAGACCCCATCATTTTGGAGATGCCATTATCATGAGATGACCACCAAGAACAGCAGTAGCAGAAGTTGTCCTAGAAGCTGTGAAGGTGAAGTTTGGATTGCCTTGGAGACCCCAAGAGGTTAGAGTTGCCAGAGCTCTGTGGCTCTCCCCACTCTCATGGATGATCCGCTGATACAGTCCACGAGGGCAGTGGAAGCAGAGACATCAGGCAGGGGCCCAGAAGCCCTGTGAGTATGTACCACACAGGGACCAGCTATCGGGAGGCAGATCAACTTTACTTAGGGTGATTCAAGGCTTATAAAGTTTTGGGGGACTGAAGGGAAGAACATTCAGGATGGGCAAAGATCATTAGCTGGGAGGCTTAGGGTACTGGAAATACCTCATTAACATGGGGAAGCATTTAGGATTCTCAGGTTCTTATCAGGAGAAAAGAAATTGATCCTGTCATCAAGGCTATGTGACATTCCTCTGGTAGAGGCGTATGTGGGGACTTAGACTACCCCAGAAAAGGTCAGAGAAGGAGAAGCCCTGCTAATGAAGGGAGTCTCCCATACTGGGCCAAGCCCAGAGGCTATCCAGTCATGGTGGACTTTCACTTAATGAGCAGATTTTTTTTTTTCCCACAGAGCCATGGGAAGGTGCTAACAGGGAGGGGACAAGCCCAAGAGAAAGGAATGTGTTGCAGTCAACAAAGATGAAAGGAGTTGAAGGTCTGAAGAGTGTGTTGACATCAGCTGTGGAGATGCAGAGTCTGGAGTTTGCCCTGCTGGTTTTCAGTCTTGCTTTGGTCCAGTATTTCCTCACTGTGCTCCCTTCCCAGTGTTTTAGAACTGTAATGTATATCCTATGTCATGATATGTTGGAAGTACATGATCTGCTTCTTTTTAATTTTGATTTCATAGGGGATTATAGTTAAGAGATTGCATGAATCTCGGAAGAGACTTTGACCTTTGGGTTTTAAACATTGTTGGGACTGTGATAGACTATGGGGATTTTTTGAAGTTGGACTAAATGCATTTGGCATGGTGCATAGGCTAAGAGCCTATGGGGGCCAGGGAGTATACTGTGGTGCTTTGAATAGGTTTGGTCCCCATTGATTTGTGTGTTTGGATGCTTCATCTATAGAGAGTGGCACTTTTAAGAAGTGTGGTCTTATTGGAATAGGTGTGGCTTGGATGGAGGAAGTGTGTCACAGTGGGGATGGGCTTTAAGGACCTCTAAGCTCAAGCTCTGCCAAGTGTGGAGTCCAGTTTCCTCCCGGCTGCCTTCAGATCAGGATGTAGAATTCCCAGCTCCTCCAGCACCACGTCTGCCTGCATGCTGCCATGCTTTCTACCATGATGATAATGGACAAATCTTCTGAAATTATTAGCCAGCCCCAATTAAATGTTGCCTTTATATGAGTCATGATGCCTATGCATAGCAATAAAACCCTAACTAAGACAGTAACTTAGTGAGATCCTGTCTCAGTGAAAACAAAAACCTGGGGGTGAGCTTTTCTTTAGCTTGTGTAAGTCCTTAGAGCCAATCCCTATTATCAGGGGGAAAGAGGGTGGAAGGAGGAGCAGGAGGAGGAAGAGAAGAAGAGGAACAGGCATAGAGGTACACACCTATAGCGACTCCAGCTCTTGGGAGGTATAGCAGGAAGAATAGCAGTTCAAGGTCATCCTCAGTCATATTATGAGCTGGGGACCATCCTGAGGTGTATGAGACCTTGTCTCTAAAACTCAAAATGAAACAAACATTTGAAAAAATATATATGAAGCCAGGTGTGGTGGTAAGCATGTAATCTCAGAATTTAGGAGGCTGAGGCAGGAGGATTGTAAGCTCCATATCAGCCTGAGGTAAAAATGGAGATTGAGTCAAAATTGGGTTATAAAGTGATGCCATGTCAAGGGTGTGTGTGTGTGTGTGTGTGTGTGTATGTACATGTGTGTGTCTTCCTTTGCTACTATCCTGGGTAGGTCTGGCCCAGCTTGCAAACTTGTTTGGCATCTGGCTGCCTGTGTCTCCTCACGGAGCTGAGTTCTTTCCTGCCAAATCTGAAAACAAAGGTGTTCTTACCTTTAAGCTGCATCTTTTTTTTTTTTTGGTTTTTGTTTTCTGTTTTGTTTTGTTCTTTTCTTTTTTTTTTCCTTGTTTTTGTTTTGTTGTTGTTGTTTTTGTATTTTCGAGACAGGGTTTCTCTGTGTAGCCCTGGCTGTCCTGGAACTCACTCTGTAGACCAGGCTGGCCTCAAACTCAGAAATCCGCCTGCCTCTGCCTCCCGAGTGCTGGGATTAAAGGCGTGCGCCACCACTGCCCGGTCGAGCTGCATCTGTTTTTATTGAGGCACTATTGTGTTTTAGACAGTGTCCTAGATACTTTATAGGGATATTTTTCACCAAGACTTTGTTTTTGTTTTATTTTTTTACTAGAAGGTATTAAACCTAAGGCTCCCAGGTTGGAGAGATGGCTCAGTGGCTAAGATCACTTGCTCTTACCTAAGACCTGGGTTTGATTATCAGTATCCTCATGATGATTTCATGAATATTTGAATATTCTTGGCCCAGGAGTGAGTGGCACTATTAGGAGGTGTGGCCTTGTTGGAGTGGGTGTGGCCTTGTTGTAGGAGGTGTGGCCTTGTTGTAGTGGGTGTGGCTTTGTTGGAGGAAGTGTGTCACTGTGGGGTGGGGCTTTGAGACCCTCCTCCTAGCTTCCTGGATGTTAGTCTTCCAGCTGGCTTTGGATCAATATATAGAACTCTCAGCTTCTCCAGCACCATGCCTGCCTGGATGCTGCCATGCTTCCTGCCATGATGATAATGGACTGAACCTCTGAACCTGTAAGCCAGCCCCTATTAAATGTTGTCCTTATAAGAGTAGCCTTGGTCATGGCGTCTCTTCACAGCAATGGAAACCCTAAGACAGTGGCTTGCAATCATCTGTAACTCAGAGGATGTGGTACCCTCTTCAGACCTCCGGTGACTCTGGGCATGCACATGGTTCACAGACAAAATACTCATATACATAAAATAAAATAAATCTAAACAGATGCTTAAAAACAAAACCAAACCAAGCCTTCCCACAGATTGAACTAACATTGGACCAGTGAGCTACCTACACCCCCTTTTTAAAAGTCAGAATCTTCTGTCTGGAGAGATGGATCAGCTCTTAAAAGCACTTCTGATCTAGGTTTTTTGAGACAGGGTCTGTCTTAGTTACTTTTCATTAGCTGTGACGAAATACCATCACCAAGGCAACTTATCAAAAAAAAAAAAGCATTTATTTGCGTCTTACAATTGCAGACAGAGTCTACATCCATCATGATGGGGAGCATGGCCGTGAGCAGGCAGGCTTGGTGCTGGGGCAGTAGCTGAGCTCTTACAGTTTGATCCACAAGCACAAGGCAAACAGAACTAATGGGAAATAGCACGAGCTTTGAAACCCTAAAGCCTATCCCAGTGATATACCTACCAGACCATACCAATTCCTTCCCAAACAGTTCCACCAACTGGGGACCAAGTATTCAAGTATATGAGTCTATGGGGTCCATTTTCATTCAAGCACCACAGGATCTCATGTAGTCTAGACTGGCTTCTACTTACTATAGGGCAGGCTGTCTCCGAACTCTTGATCCTTCTGCGTCCATCTCCTACGTCCTGGGATTTAAGCACGCACCACCACACCCCACAGTAAACATGCTGGGCGTATACTCTTACTTTTGGTCTCATTCAGCTCACGTATCTTGGTGGTCCGAGGAGGGTCAGTGGGTTTCACAATGAGAGCAGAGAGCACAATGTCTATGGCTGTCCATAGTTATACACTTAACAGTATTATCTAAACAAGGCACTAGGGAGAAGATGAAGCACTTGGGTTTTGGAGAAGGAGGGTATCTGCAGGCTCTTTTCCATTGACCCTTAGGAACACAAGATCAGACAGATAAGGCATGAGCAGATATGGAAGTTGCTAGTTGAGTGGGGTAATGAGAAAGGGTCTCACTAGGTAGTACTAGATGGCCTCAAATTCACGAGACTTTTGTCTTGACCTTTCTAGAGCTAGAGTTATGGGTATTTACTACTTGCCCAGTTCTAGAGACAATATAAAATGTTCCAAAAGATGTGTATAAGTTATGTATAAGTATTATGCAGTTTATATACGGGACTTGAAGATAGATACTTGAAGATAGGCTTTAGTATCCTTAGGGGGTATGGAGGGCAGGTCTGGAATCCAGCCACTGTGAAGGCCAAGGGGCAGTGTTCGTTTACGGGTTATATATCCATAGACAACCTGGATCCTCATAGAACTCTTGGCCCTCCTTCCCCTGTCTCTTACGTGCTGCGAATACGGGCCTGCAAAGCCCAGGTGACTCTGTTGTTTTATTTATTCACACAGAGTCTGTTTATGTAGCTAAGGCTGTCCTGAACTGACTGCCCTCTTGCTTTAGTACTGGTATAACCAGAGTGTTTGACTAGAAGTAACTGTAAGATGGGACAGATTCTCCCCCGAAACCTATCACAGGGGCTCTGCTGTGAGAGTTAGCTTAAGCCCCAGCTCCTGGGGCACATGTGACTTCAACTTAGCTATGCTACTGTTTTAGTATCTTTGTTTTTTTTTTTGGTTTTGGTTTTTCGGGACAGGGTTTCTTTGTATAGTCCTGGCTGTCCTGGAACTCACTCTGTAGACCAGGCTGGCCTCAAACTCAGAAATCTGCCTGCTTCTGCCTCCCAAGTGCTGGGATTAAAGGCGTGCACCACCACTGCCTTGCACCATGCTACTTTTTTGAGCCAAGTGTCTCAGACATTTGATAAGCCTGCAAGATGGCTTAGCAGGTAAAGGCACTTGCAGCTAAGCCTAATGACCCAAGTTCAATCCCCAGGACTCACACAATGAAAGGAGAGGATCAAGTCCTATAAATTGTCCTCTGACATTCATATGCACGTTATGGCATGCATGCATTTGCATGCACACAAACACAGAAAAAAGTAGGGGGGTGTAGAAAGGGAAGGAGAGAGAGGGAGAGAGAGAGAGAGAGAGAGAGGAGACACCGATTTCAGCTCACTTCCTAGAGGACTTTCTGGAGTCCAGAATGAGGCTGCAGAGGACTGGACATCCGTGACAGTGGTACCTGCCCTGCCCTGCCCCCCTTTGTGAGTTGAGTTCTTACACATTAGTAAAGTGCCATCCAGGCATGGTGATGCATGCCTGTTATCCCAGTGCTTAAGGGGATTGCTGTAAACTTCAGGCCAGCCTGGGCTATAGAAGACCCTGCTGGTTTTACATGGTGCTGGGAATCAAACCCAGGGCCTCATACATTCTAGACAATGTCTATGCCCTAGCCACAGCCAGCTCCAAGCATTGATAATGGTGTGCTTAGCACAGGGTGGGTGTTTAAATGCTGTTCTTCTGTCACTCAACACCCTTCCCCATCCTTCCTTAGCTCATCATCACCACTTGCTTATTTACTTTGCTTCACAGTGCCTCCCAAGGGGGCATACTGTAGAAGACAGCTTCCTCCCCTGAATGGTGCCCAGGGCACAGTAGATATGAGAGGGGCTGCAGAGAAAAGCAACCCCAAGTGCGACTGCTACACTTGTCAAAATCCTTGTTCAAGGGCAGATGATTTCTCAGCCAAACATTCTGAAGCATTCGTTCTCCTCCTCCCTACCCCCTAGCGATTGAAAACAGCCAATGGTGCACTCCATTCCGGAGTACAGACTCATCTGCAGCCGTCTGCAGCTGCATTCTGGACTCCAGAAAGTCCTCTAGGAGTGAGTTAGAATCCACGAGCAATAAGCTGTGGGCACTTAGCTCCAAACTAAGGAATTCGCTTTTGGTTTCTGATATATCCCAGAGATAGGTGTTGGGGGTGCAGCTCTGCTGGACTCTTTTTTTTTTTTTCGAGACAGGGTTTCTCTGTATAGCCCTGGCTGTCCTGGAACTCCCTCTGTAGAGCAGGCTGGCCTCGAACTCAGAAATCTGCCTGTCTCTGCCTCCTAAGTGCCGGGATTAAAGGCGTGCGCCACCACTGCCCAGCTCTGCTGGACTCTTTGTCCTTAGATCACAGGAGAGCCCGGGAGATGGGCCACAAGGATGTGGCCGCTATTCTTATAGATGCACAATTCACTGGAAACCAAAAAGGGACAGTTGTGATGCCCTCGGAGACTCTATAGAGAGGCGGGACTCCTGGAGGTGGGAGTCACAGGCCCACTGGAAGTTTGTTTTATATTAGCAGCTCTTGCTCTGCATCTCCCGTGCTCTGGGGAGTCTAGCCTTTCGACTCATTTTTAGATTTCCTTTTTTTTTTTTTCTTTTTCCTTCTTCTTGAGGTGCTGAGATCAGGTTCACGCTACGTAAAGGCTTGTAATGGTTTGAATATGCTTGGCCTATAGGAAGTGGTACTACGAGGAGGTGGGGCCTTGTTGGAGGAAGTGCGTCACATGTAGGCGGGCTTTGAGGCCTCTGCTCAAGCTCCGCCCAGTACGGGAGAGAGGATTTTCCTGGCTGCCCTCAGACCACGATTTAGAACTCTTCCAGCACCGTGACTGCCTTGTCCCTGTGGTGCATCACATTATGACGATAATGGACTGAGCCTCTGAAACTGTAAGTTAGCCCCAGTTAAATGTTGTCCTTTGTAAGAGTTGCCTCGTTCATGGCGTCTCTTCACGGCAGTGCAACCCTAACCAAGACCGTGCTCTACCACTGAGTAACATCCTAGCCCTTAAAAAAACAAAAAGGCCTCGCATGCCTTTAATCCCAGAACTTGGGAGGCAGAGGCAGGAGGATTAGTGAGTTCGAGGCCAGCCTGGTCTACAGAGTGAGTTCCAGGACAGCCAGGGCTACACAGAGAAACCCTGTCTCGAGAAAGAAAAAAAAAAAAGGTCTCATTTTGGATTTGTTTTGGTTTTTTTGGTACAGGGTCTAGTGTCACCATTCCTAACCTCAAACTTGATATATAGCTAAGAAAGGCCTTGAATTTCTCATCCTCCTGCCTCACCTGAATACTGGGCCTATTTGCTGACTACCATGATGGGATGGATCCAGGTCTTTAGGGGTGCTAAGCAAACACTGGGCTTCATCGTTCCCTTTCTCTTTACTTTTTTGTACTGAAAGAAGGTCTCATTAAGCTGCGCATGCATGCTTTGAACTTTTGATCCTCCTTCCTCAGCCTCTTGAGTAGTTAGAATACAGGTCTGCACCACCAGACCAGATCAGCCTAATGACATCTGCTCCAGACGTGAGATTGTACAATGGTATCAAAATACTATAAATTGCTGAGCAGTCCTGATCCCCAGGGTCCAGAAAGCTGTCCTTTGACCGCCATCCCTGTGTTGTAGCATGTGGCCCAGATGCACATGGGAGCATGCCTGTACATGTAAATACACAAATTTGTACGCAGGTACACACACTCAGACACGAAATGCTAAATTGTGTCTACACTTTGAACTAGCAAATCCCTGTGCAGGGATTTCTTCCTAGGGAAATACTCCAAGATGCATTCCTAAGGCTTAACCACAAAGGTACTTGTCCTAGCTTTCCAGAAATCCAAAATACTGAATCCAATCCAATTATCTTGCAAAAGGAATACCATTTGACTCAGCAATGACACATCTATGCAACTCAGGTCAGCGTCAGCCAGGAAAAATGTCCCATGGGGGCCACGTTGAGAAACTGCAGCCTACCGACATAATATGGCCTGCCACCTCTCCAGCCTGAGAGCCAAGAAGGGCTGACATTTTTGAAACGGTTTGAAAATCGAAAGGTGGAATGATCTGAAATTCCAATTTAAGTTTATACTGGAATACAGCCATGCTTACTCATGAGTATCTAATGTATGACTGCTTCACAGGACAGATGCCAGAGGGACTGTGAAGCCACCTCCTATCCAGCCCGTTCCTGAGAAAGCTTTTGGACCTGTCATAGATACCTGATGGGCCGGGTGTGCTGGTGCATGCCTTTAATTCCAACACTTGGGAGGCAGAGGCAAGTGGATCTCTGAGTTTGGGATTAATCTGGTCTACTTAGGACAGCCCTAGCCAGAGATACTGTGAAAACCTGTCAAAAAAGAGAGAACAGAGGAAAAGACCAGAAAAAAAAAATTTTTTTTTTCTCGAGACAGGATTTCTCTGTATAACAGTCCAGACTGTCCTGAATCTACTCTGTAGACCAGGCTGGCCTCGAACTCACAGAGATCTGCCTGAAACTGACTCCTGAGTGCTGGGATCAAAGGTGTGTGCCACCACCACCTAGCCTTTTTTGAATTTTTATTTTTATTTTCTTTTTGAGACAGAGTTTCACTATGTACTCCAGGCTTGCTTTGGATTTAAAATGATTCTCCTGCCAGGGACTCCCAAGATCTGGGATTATAAGCATGTGCCACCATAGCTGCCATAAATAACATCCATCCCCTCCTCTCTCTGTGATAAATGAGGGTTCTTCCCTTCCTTCATTTGTTGAGGCGGGAGGTTCACGACAAGTTCTTCTTACTCTATTGCTTTCTACCTCATATCTGGAAATTGTCTCTCACAGAAATTGCTCAGCATTGCATCTCTACTGTGTGGTTAACACAATCCAGCTACACACCTGACTCTGCCCTTCAACGGTCTGAGGATAGACCCACTGGGCTTAAAGCCATCGCAGCAAGCTGTTTTTACTTGGGTTCTGGACATGGGAACTCAGGTCCTCATGTATGCATAGGTTAACACTTTACCCTCTGAGATGTCTCTTAGCCCCATTACTGATGTCTGTATACAATATACTCCCATTTCAGTAATAGGGGAAAAGTATACAGCGTATCTAATGCTACAGTGTAAACAGAGAAAAGAACCAGAATAAATATAAATATGCTCTAATACTAGACTTATCTTTGGAGTGGAGTCACAGACTTTTAAATTGTGTTTATTTGTCTGTGTCCTGATGCACATGTTGCTATTTTTATTTCATATTTATAAGTGTTTTGCCAGCACATATGTCTGTGTTTGACATGTGTAGTGCCTTTGGAGGTCAGAAGAGAGAGCTAGATCCCTTGAAACTGGAGTTACAGATAGTTGTGAGCCATTATGTGGGTGCTGACGATCAAATGTGGGTCCTTTGGAAGAGTGTCCTGTGCTCTTACTGCTGAGTCATCTCTTCAGCCACACACACACACACACACACACACACACACACACACACACACACACGGTTTGTAGGGAGCTTTGTAGGGAGCAGGAGGTTCATTTCTGTTTTTGCTTTCAGACAATGTGTTTCCCCTCCCCCAACTCCTCCTGGGTCCTGGGTCCTCCCAGTTCCCTCCTCGCCCATCTTTGTGTTCTCTCCTTTCAAAAGCAAAGCATCGGTGCTCAGAATAGCACCGTCTAGTTGGTGCTCTCAAAGTTGCCCTGTCTATGTTCATCAGGAGAGCTGACTGAGAACATCCAGCTTTGCCATTCCTGTCTTGCCCCACAGGGACTGCTTTTTAGCAACCTGTGGGGTCCCTGCAAACGCCACTGATAGATAGCTGAGTAAGGATTCCCGAGAGGCAAGGAAGTCTGGTTCAGCAAGACTCAGCAGCCTGTGTTGGTTCAAACTTCTAGCGTCTGACCCTGGGCAGTTGATTTTTGACATACTTAAACACAGTACAACTTTGGAAAAAAGGCTTTCTAGTGCCAGTTCTCACAGTAGTGCTCAGTGAGTGACTACATCACAATTCTTTTGCAAAGTAAGAGGCAGAGGCAGGCTGGCACCTCCTTCATCACCTAGCCACCAACACTGCCACTACCCAGCCTTTTTCTTTTTCCTTTTCTTTTTGAGACAGAGGTTCACTATGTAGCCCAGGCTTGGTTGGATTTAAATGATCCTCCTGCCAGGGACTCCCAAGAGCTGGGATTATAAGCATGTACCACCATAGCTGCCATAAATAACATTGCTCTGTGTGTGTGTGTGTGTGTGTGTGTGTGTGTGTGTGTTTTGAAGCTAGCTTGATCTACAAAGGGAGTTCCAGGACAGCCGGAGCTACACAAAGAAACCTTGTCTCGAAAGGGGGAAGGGGTGTTCAAACAGCACTCAGGATAGAGGTCTAAAGAGGAGGCATCTGGGATAAATATCATTGTCTGGAGTGAGGCTTGGCAGTACATACAGACAGCAAAGACCAGTGGGTTATTAACTACAATCGTTCCTGGCTCGGCAGGTGGGGATGGGTATACATCCTGCTTGTTTAACATTCCTGGTTTCCCCAATGCTGGCTGTGAGCACAAGAACCTCATGCTTAACATCTACCCCAGTATGCACAGGGCAGTCTCTGCTCATCCGCCAGACATTCCCCTAGGCAGGAAGCTATTAATTAAGTCTGACATGTATGGCCTAGGTCATTATTTTGATATATGGTCCCATGTTGAGTAACCCATGCTAGCTTTTCCTTCCCTTCCTCTCTTCCTTCTTTTTCTTCTTCTTTTTTTTAAAAATGAAGACAGGGTTTCTCTGTGTATCCTTGGTTGTCCTGGAACTTGCAGTGTGGTCCAAGCTGGCCTCAAACTCAGAGATCTGCTTCCCAAGCTCTGGGGTTAAGGGTGTGCGTCAGCACTGCCTGGCTCCAAGCTGGCTTTAAACTTGTGCTGTAACTAAGGATGACCTGGACTCCTGTTCCTCCTGCTTCTGTCTCATTTTTGAAGTGAGGCATGGTGCTCAGCCCTGTAGTCCCAGCTACTGGGTAAACTGAGGCGGGAGGATGGAAAATTCAAGAACTGCCTGGACTACAGAGCAAATTTAAGGCCAGATTAGGTAACTTAGTGAGACCCTGCCTCAGAAGAAGAAGTTTGCTGTTTTCATGAAGAAAAGAAAAAAGAACAGAGGAGGTGGCTCTGTGGGAGAGCTCCTTCCTAGTGAGGCACTGGTTTCAATCTCCAGGCACACACACACACACACACACACACTCACATATACACACTCACACACACCCACACACCCACACTCACTCACACACTCACACTCACACACGCACAACTGGATGTAGTGGCACACATCTGTAGTCATAGTCCCAATAATAACCTAGGTCTGAGGCCAACCTGTAATAATACGAAGCCCTATCTTAATAAGGAAAACCAGCTGGGGATGCAGCTCAGCACTTGTCTAGCACAGGCAGAAACTCTGAGTTTGATCCCCAGCACTTCATAGTAGCATAGAAAGGTAGACCAGAAGCTTAGTGCCATCCTCTACATAGTGAGCTTGGGGCTATCTTGGGCTACAGGAGATCCTGCCAAAAAAGAAACACAAAGCTGGGTCAGTGGTGGCACATGCCTTTAATCCCTGCACTGGGAAAGTGGAGGCAGGCAGATCTGAGTTTGAGGCCAGCCTGGTCTACAGAGTGAGTTCCAGGACAGCTAGGGCTACACGGAGAAACCCTGTCTCCAAAATCAAACTAACCAACCAACCAGCCAGCCAGATATGGCTCCTCCCTAGAGCTCCTGAACCATCCCTGGGATGCTCTGACACCTCAACTCAGTTCCTCTTTCTGAGATAGATACCAGGGATATGGGGAACGGATAAGAATCCTAGGAGAGCAGGCTGTGGTGGCACAGGCTGTTAATCCCAGCACTCAGGAGCTTGAGGGGGGTGGATAGCAGGTTCGAGACCAGCCTGGTCTACATAGCCAAATCTTGACCTTTGGTCTGGATGTAAAATATCTCCCATAATATATCTCCCGTGTGTGAACCTTTGGTCCATGGCTGCTGGTGCTTTGGAGGAGGTAATGGAACCTTTAAGAGGTTTGACTGGAGGAGGTGGGTCAAGCCGGGAGTATTCTGCCATGGCCCTCCTTCTGGCTCCCTTCTCTTCCATTCCTGGTCTGAGATGTCAACACGCGGCCCTGGGCTCTATGCCAGGCCTTCCCACTGAGGTAGACTGTATTTCCTTAAATTGAGCCACATCCTGCTCTGTTCCCGTAACATCTGATATCGGCCAACAAAATGTGTCCGTGGGGTAAAAGCAGTTGTTATTCAAGAATGATGTTTGATTCTGGAACCCAGCGTGGAGGGAAAAAAGAGACTCCTGAGAGTTGTCCTTTGACCTCTGAATTTGTGCTGTGGCATGTGTGTGTCTAACACACACACACAAATAATTAATAAAATAAAATAAAGACAAAGAAATCGAGGAAAGGGGAGATCACTCAGTCAAGTACTCCCCTTGTAATCACAGGTTCAGTCTCCAGGACTGCATTAAGCAGGCACAGTGGCAGATCCTGTAATCCCAGCCCCTGTGACATAGAAGCAGGAAGATCTAAAGTTCAAGGTCATCCTCAGCTCCCCCAAGAGTCTGAGGCCAGCCTAGGGTATAAAGTTTGCCACAGTTTCTGCCATTCCTTACTGCCCATGAGCAATATTGAGGCTAAAATTGAACCCCCCTTTATTTTCCTTTTTTAAGTTTTGTGTTTTAAATTTTATTTATTTTTGTTATATTCATTGGTGTTTTGTCTGCACATATTTCTATGAGGGTGTCGGACCCCTGGAACTAGAGTTATAGGCAGTTGTGAGCTGCCATGTGGGTACTGAGATTTGAACCCTGGTCCTTTGGAAGAGCAGCCAGTGCTTTTAACTGCAAAGGCGTTTCTGAAGCTCCAAATTGAAGCACTCTGACCAGAACTTTTAGCAAAGTGTTATGTCTCAAAAAAAAAAAAAAAAAAAAAAGACAGAGAAAGGCTTTTTGGTATTTCAGGAGTGTCTTATGTCTCAATTATGCAAAGAAAGATTATTCAAGCCTCACTGGCACGACTTAGTTCCTTGAACTTGACTTTGTGAACGCTAGACGCACAAGGAAACCTGTCAGAAACTGATGTGATGAGGAAGGCGAGGGTTGGATTAGGGGGCCGATGATGGAGAAAGCCAGAACTTCCAGAATTCAGCGCAAATCGTTGATACACTCGAAACGGAAGAGAGTCCCGTGGGGAAGCAGCAGGTGGATGAACTAGCAACTTCTGGATTGAGACAGGAAAGTTTTCAGCAGCATGCATTAGAATGCATTATGAATTATGATTCAATGTATTTTTTTCTCTCTAAAAAGAAATATGTGAGCATTTATGTCAGGGATTGGTTCTAATGCTTTGAATTAATCCGGCCTCCAAAATCGGGATCTACGTGTCCAAACACTGAAGGTCCTTGTCCCCAGTTGGGTTTTGGTCGATCAATAAAGAGGCAACAGCCAATGGCTGGGCAGGTAGACTGAGGCGGGACTTTTAGATTTGCATGGGCTAGGGACTGAGAGAGAGGAAGGAGGCAGAGATCGCCATGATGGGGAAGAAGAAAGACCAGACCTAAAGGCCCGCTGACACGTGAGAATCAGTGGTCACACGGGCCACTTCCCCAGTTGTGTTTGGGGTAACAGAGATGAAATAGAGATTTTAAAAAATGTTAACTCAGGAGTACCAGAGGGGAGTGTTTGCTAGCAGGGAGAAGGATTAGAAACGCCCAGCCATTAAGCTAGTCACGGCATATTAACTGGTGTGTGTGTGTGTGTGTGTGTGTGTGTGTGTGTGTGTGTGTGTTTTCTATTCAAGAATCCTGATAGCTCTTGGGCGAGTGCGCACATGCAACCCACCAGGAGCACAGAACGGCAAACTAATTACCTCTACTAATTACCGTTACGTTTAGATTGGTGTGTAAGTCAGTGGTGGATGCTTGCCTAATAGGCAAGGAGCTCTGGGTTTGAATCCTAACACTACCAAAAACCTGGTGGGTGGGGGGCCGGCAGGTAGAGAAAGCTGGAGGCTGAGCAGGGTGGCACGCGTACTTTTAGTTGCAACATTCAGGAAGCAGAGGCAGGTAGATCTCCAGGAGTCTGAGGCTAGCCTAGTTCAGGAGCCAAGGCTACCTAGATAGACCTTTTTGAGAGGGAGGGAAGGGGATATGTTGAGGCTGATGGGGGGGGGCACCAGAGTGGGACGTTAGCTCTGCTGTTCTTCAGTCTCCTCTACTTCCGTTTAAAATTTTCTTAAGAAAACATTTAAAGTGTGTATGTGGGAAGGGTGAGAATATCTAGAATTAGTCGCTAGGATATGCACAAACACTCCCTGGAAGGACCGACTAACAGTATAAGAGTAACAGCAGTAAAAAGTTTGAGCATCTAAAGTTGAAAAATTGAGAAGAGACAGGCAAGGCAGGAAGACTACTACCTACACATTTGTTTTGCTTTGAGGCAGGGTCTCTGTGTTGTCCTGGCCATCCTGAGACGTGCAGTGTAGACCAGACTAGCCTCAGATTCTCAGATCCTCCTGCCTCTGCCTTCCTGAGTGCTGAGATTAAAGGCATTATGCTACCAGGCCCGGCACCTTCCAAGATCAAGAATTAGAGAGGTGTGCCACCGTGCCACTGGGAACCAACTGGAGCTGGGTAAAAAGAGGTCCTGTCTCAAAAAATGGAGATAAATACTTTTACTATAATAAGAAAGTATTATGGAGCTGTAGAAATAGTGGTCAAGAGCACCGACTGCTCTTCCAGAGCTCCTGAATTCAATTCCCAGCAACCACATGGTGGCTCTCAACCATCTGGGGTGGGATCCGATGCCCTCTTCTTGTGTGTCAGAGTGGTGTACTCACATACATAAAATAAGAAAAATAAAATCTTTTTAAAAAGTTAAAAGTATTCTATTATATACAACATATACTTATTATATGTAACATAATAATAGTATCATAAATAAAAGAATATATTAAGGTAAACATTTATTTTAAAATCAAATTTTAAAGTTTAGTACAAAAATGCCAAATATTTTTAAGATTAAGAAAAAAAAAAATTGGGTCTCATACCCAGGACAAACATTGAGGTGCCTACTTAACACATCAATGCAGACATGGCCACTGGGTTCTCCCAGCATCCCTCAGTCCCTACCTGTTATAGGGTATGGCTGGCATACCCTGCCCCCTACCCTGAACCTCTCCAGCCCAGGGGCTGGGCTGCTGTTTCCTGTATGATCCAGCCATTTTGGTTACCTGGTCTCTTCTTGTACCCTTTACCCTCCTGGCCTCTTGCTCTGGCTCCTTGCTCTCCCCTCCCCCTCTGCTCACATGGCCTGGTTCAGTGTTCATTGGTCATGTCCACTCTGGACCCTCCCAGATGTCTCTGCCTCTGGCTATGCTCTCTTTTATCTACAGTAAACTTTCTCCAGGAGCAGTCTTTTCCTCTTTATTTCTTCTTTTCATTCATCTGGTGGGAGAACCGCGGGAGTGGCATAAATGAATTCCCTCCCAGGCTCCAAACCAAGCTGCTAATCCACTCTCCTAAGATATGTACGGATTGTTTGTTTCTGCTGGCTTCTGCCTCCCACAAGATTTGATTCCAAAGTCTAGAGTCCGGATCTTCACCTGCTGGCCTGTTCTAACCATTAGACTCCCATCTTCTCATTTTAAGTGCCTCTCTGGGCTCTGGCCTGCTGTGCCCTCACGTGGGCCCCGCCACACTCTGTATGTGCTTTTCTGGCTCCTGCAGTCTGCTACACCTACCTGGACACCTGTCTCTCCTGTCTCCTCTACTGGCACCCCAAACTGCCTGCTTGCTTTATTACTACAAAAGCCACACAGCAAGCTCCTCGGGCCCCAGTGGGCTCCAGTTCCAAGGGAGAGGGACACCTTTCCTCTGATTTTGAACTCTGACAAGTTTCTTCTTCCACTTGGGAAGATCCTGATGGGAATTCTTGTCACAAGGACACTCTATCCTCCACCTCCTCATCTCTTCCTCTTAGGAACCGCAGTCCCTCCTACAGTCCTGGAAGCTCCGGATCTCTGCTCCCTCCTAACATTTCCTCCCCTTGCTTGGAGCTGCCTGCTCTCCCTCCTCCCACGGCTTCTGCTCTCTGCTCCCTCTTGGAGCTTTTATAGAAACCCCTCCACTTTCTCTCTACCTCCATGGATTCGGCACAGTTCAATGGCCAAAAATTGATGCACTTGATTTCCAGATCCTTGAAGATAGTAACCACTGCCACCACACAAGCACAAGCAGTCTGTTATCTCGGAGGTTCTACTTCCCACTCTTAGAAATCTTTTATGGATACGATTTCTCTGTGTTCTGCTCTCTTAAGAATATACTGGCCGGGCAGTGGTGGCGCATGCCTTTAATCCCAGCACTTACTTGAGAGGCAGAGGCAGGTGGATTTCTGAGTTCCAGGCCAGCCTGGTCTACAGAGTGAGTTCCAGGACAGCCAGGGCTACACAGAGAAACCCTGTCTCGAAAAACCAAAACCAAACCAAACCAAAACAAGAGAATATACTGTAAACTATCCCAGGATTTTAATGTCCTTGGGTATGGTTTAAAAATCTATAAAACTTGAAACAAAATTTGGCTCTAAACTTATAACAAAAGGCTTATAATTAAAATCTATACACGGGGATATATATACATACACACATATATTCCAACTCTTGTTTAAAATATACTTTAAATATAACTTAGATTCAATACTTGTTTAAAAATAGATCTAAAAATTAGATATTTCAAACACCCACCACATGGTTGGCAGCCATCTTTACTAAGATTAAAGGGTAAATGTCATGTGACCTCATCTTCAGATGACCAAATGGCAGCAATTATAAAGCTTCTTAGTCCCAGTGAGCCGTCTGCTTCTTAGTCCCAGTGAGC
>JADRCH010000128.1:1462954-1484672 GCA_019843965.1 Rhynchomys soricoides | reverse complement strand
AAAAAAAAAAAAAAAAAAAAAAAAAAAAGATTTTGAATGTCCTTTGGCTGTCCTCTAAGTATAAACTTGAAAGTACTTCCCCTCGTAGTGACAGCATCTGTCCAGTCTATACACACCCAGCCTTCTGGATAGAGGTAAGAGTGCTCATCCTTTTAACTCACAATCATTTTGGGTCCCCAAGCTTCTACTGTGACTCAAAGGTGTGAGTCTACTGCCTTTTCTACCACGTGGATTTCAGTACAGGTTGCACACAGTGGCTATGCTAATATGTCTAAAACTTACCTCTTTTTGTAAAGTCAGAAATTCTTTTAAGCCCCAGGGAATCAAGTTGAATCCACCTCTCACAGGTCAAATGGACTCCAGATAAGTACTGTCAATCAACAGCCTGTTCCCACCTGCCGCCTACTCTTGAGGGTGGGATCTCTCCTCGCCAGCTTTTCCTGGTTTAGGGTCTCCCCTCCCCCAGCTACCAGGACCAGGCTCCTGGACCTTTCAAATGTACACCCAGTGTTAGCAGGAAGTAGTCATAGTACATAGCAAGCCTTGGTCCTTTATCACTCATTATCACCGGGAAGGCTGGGTGTTAAGTTTCAAACCCCCAGACTGGAGGCTGAGGTGCCTATTTAGCATATCAAAGAGGACCTGGCCCTGAGGTTCTCCCAGCATCCCCCAGTCCCTACCTGTTACAGGGTCTGACTGGCACACCCTACACCCTACTCTAAACTTTTGCAGACTGGGGGCTGGGATGCCCTTCCCGATATGATCCAACCATTTTGGTTACTTGGTCTTTTCATCAACCCTTTACGATCCTAGCCTATTGGTCTGGCTCCTCTCTATGTCCTTCCCCTTTCTTCACATCCTGTTTCAGTTTGATCACGTTCACTCTGTGCTCTTCCAGCTGCCTCTGTCTGTGTTCTCCCTTTTATCTATACTAAACCTTCCCCCCCTCCCCCCCTCCTCCTCCTCTTCCTCCCCCTCCTCCTCCTCCTCTTCCTCCCCCTCCTCCTCCTCCTCCCCCTCCTCCTCTTCCTCCATACCCAGGATCAGTCATGTCCCTTACTTTTTTTTTTTTTTCCCCATTCAGTGGCTAAAAGGTGGCTCAGTTGTGGGCTGGAGAAATGGCTCAGGGGTTATGCGTGCTGGGGCTCCTCTAGAGAACCCTGGTCCAGTTCGCAGCGCGTACACAGCAGCTCATGTCCTGTAACTCCTGTTCCAAGGGATCTGATGCCCTTACACAGACATCCACGCAGGCAAACCACCGATGAACATAAAACAAAGCCAAAGAAAAGAAAAAGATGGCTCAGTGGTTAAGAGCACTTGCTGTGTTACAGCGGACCGGGGTTCAATTCCCAACACCCACATGGGGGGCTCACAACTGTTGGTGACTCCAGTTCCAGGGGATCTGATGCCCTCTTATGCCCTCCTTGGGCACAAGACACGCAGCAGGTGCTGCACAGACACACATACAGGCAAAACACCCATACATATAAAAACAAAAATCAGCCAGGCAATGGTGGTTATAACCCCCAACACTTGTAGGCAGAGGCTGGTAGATCTCTTATGGGTTTGAGGCCATCCTGGGCTACAGAGTCAGTTCCAGGACAGCCAGGGATACATGGAGAAACTCTGTCTTGAAAAAAAAAAAAAACACAAATAAGCAAACAAACTAAAAATAAATCAATCTGGAAAAATATTTTTTATTAATATTTTTTCATTTTCTCTTCTGGCTGAGTGTTGCTGGCACCATCATGGGAGCTGTGTTTGATTGTGGGTCTTGCATCAAATCAGTGCTTAGTAGAAATGCATTAAATTGTTTGATGTAATAATCACCTTTGGCTGTGGTGATCTCTTTCTGAAATTCAAATCCACTGTGAGCTCCTCCAGCTTGAAGACAAATGCAGTTTCCTCAGAAACTCCCTGGAGTTAGGGAGTTGCCAGCTGACTGACTGGCCTGCTTGCTTGTCTGCTTTCTTCCTGAGGCTGCCTGACATCAGACTCCTTTCTTGGCTCCTGTCTGACAGCAGTGAAGAGCTAACATGTTCTCACTTCCGTCTTCATCCCGGCCAGAGAACCACAGACTGCAGTCACATGCAGCCCTTGGCTTCTAGATTGCTCATCCTGTCTCCCTTTTTATCTTCCAAAAGATCTTTTTACGTGTTTACATTTAGGTGTTTTGTTTCTCTGTGTAGCCCAGGCTGCCCTAAAACTCACTGTAGACCAGGATGATCTCGGAATCACAGAGATCTGCCTGCCTCTGCCTCCCAAGTGCTGGGATTAAAGACATGCACCACCACCATGAGGCTTATTTAGGTGTTTGGCCGGCACTGTGCACATCACGTATGCCTTTTGCCAGCAAAGGCCAGAAGGACACAGCTTCCATGAAACTGGAGATAAGGATCATGGTTGAGCCATCTTGTGGATGGTAGGGATAGAACCCTCTGGAAGAACAGCTAGTGCTCTTAAGAGGTATGCCATCTCTCTAGCCCCTTTTCCTATGTAAAATTTTGTTTTTATTTATTATTAGTGTGGAAGATGGCTACATATGCTCTGTTGTGTGTGTAGAGATCAGAGAACAACTTTGGAGATGGTAAGGCCTGTGTAGCCAGTCATTTTATGCTGTTCCTAATGCTACAAGGATATTTCCTCATGTGCTGTCACTAGGAGACTTTCTCATGTCTGAGTTGATTGCATATTCTGTTATGTTCTATACTTTGGTTTCTTGGTGTTCTGGTCACAGTAGAGGTCAGTTAGAACTGCTTTTATAAAGTTAGCCACAATAAGCTTGAATCTGAACCAACTGCCTGGCAGCACTTCCTGTCCCTGTGGATAAGCTTTTGTGGTATTTGCCTTTATAAGCTGCCCCTGGGATGGACCCCAACAGAAGAGAGACACCTGCACCATATAAGAAACTATTTGGAATAAAGCTTCCATAGGGGTCGAATAAAGTTTTAAGTTCCCGAGACCTCCCTGAAAGGGAGAAAGAGACGTGTACGTGGGTAACTGACATCCTGGTTGGCAGGTTGGGACATAAATGCTAGGCAAGTCATTGCCTAGCCACAGTTGAATAACGCAATCGATGAAGACAGTGTGAGTGTACCACAAAGGCATGTTCCTAAGGAAGTCCCCTATCCCTGAATCCTGATTCTCGGAGGAATAACGTGGCACAGATGTTCATGGATTTCAGGCTTAAAAGCTGGATAGAATTCCGGCTGGGGGTTGCCAGACTGATCGATCAGTCCTGGGGTGAATGCTCAATAAGCTATCCCTGTCTTACTGAGATCTGAGTGGATGTTGTTTGTGGGGTAGCTCCAGGACCCCAACAGCAGAGTGGATCGATTCTCTTTTTCCACATTAAGTGGGTTTGGGGAATTGAACTCAGGTCCTCAGCAAGCAGCTCTACCTCCTGAGCCATACTTATCACACACACACACCCCTTCTGTTTTTCCTCCTCTTCCTCTTCCCCTTTTTCCTCCCCCTCCCCTCCCCTCCCCCTCCTCTCCCCTCCCCTCCCCCTCCTCTCCCCTCCCCTCCCCCTCCTCTCCCCTCCCCTCCCCCTCCTCTTGGTTTTTCAATGCAGAGTTTCTCTGAAGCTCTGGCTGTCCTGGAACTTGCTCTGTAGACCAGGCTGGCCTCGAACTCAGAAATCCACCCGCCTCTGCCTCCCGAGTGCTGGGATTAAAAGCGTGCGCCACCACTGCCTGGCAGCGACCACACTACCCTAATGAGGCTTATTAACCTGTAATCCTAGCACTGAGGAGGAGTAGGCAGAAGGACCCGCTATTCAATAGTATCCTTGGTTATGTAACAAGTTCGGTTGAGGTTTGGTCTGTCACTGTGTATTGTAATGTTAAGCTCTTGTATCCAAGGTCTGGTTGCCTCAGTTCTCTGCGGCTTAATTCTCAAGTATGCCTGGCAGCTTTTGTTGTGCGAACATTGCTCCTTCATTTAAAACCTTTTTTTTTAAAAAATAAAACTGGCTACAGCCAATTACTGGAGGGAATAGAGGTGGGTGGGTTTTCTGTTACCTGGGTGGGGGTTGCAGGTAGATGTTAGGTATGGGAGAGAGGAGGAAGCCACCATGAGAGGAGATGGACCATGGGCACATGGCCAGGAGAGGCAGCAAATATTTGGGGTGCACTGCTGAGGAAGTAGCCAGCCCAGCAGTTAGAAAAGTAGATTTGGGGTTACCCCTCAGTGCTTGTCAAAGCCAAATAAAATAACCATAGTGTGAGTCTCATTCATCTGTAAACTAGACGGGAATAAGTTTAATTGGTTCAACTACAAAGTTTAAGCCAGCCTGGCCTACAAGAGACTCTCTCTCTCTCTCTCTCTCCCTCTCTCTCTCTCTCCCTCTCTCTCTTAAAGATTTATTGTATGTATATGAGTAAATTGTCACTGTCTTCAGACACATCAGAAGAGGACATTGGATCCTATTACAGATGGTTGTGAGCCACCATGTGGTTGCTGGGAATTGAACTCAGGACCTCTGGGAGAGCAGCTAGTGCTCTAACCGCTGAGCCATCTCTCCAGCTCATTCTTTTGTTTTTTTTTGTTTGTTTGTTTGTTTTCATTTTTGAGACTCTGTCTCTAAATAAATTAATTAATGGTCTCACTGTCCTCCTTCCTGTAAGGGTCTAATGGATGTTGGAAGGCTTTGCCAGGGGGTGGAGGCCTCAGAAGCTCAACAGTTTCAAAGAATCCGATGCTCTCTAGTCTTCTCCGGGGCCTGCACACATTGCTGTACATAAATTGCAGACATATACATATGTAAAAATGAGCACATACATGCTAAGAAGGATGGATTTGCTTTCTTTTATGTGTATGGGTGTTTGCATGCATATATGTGTGCACATCATGCTCACACAGGCACCAGAGAAGACCAGAGCATGTTGGATCCCTTGGAACTAGAGGAACAGAGGGTTCTGAGCCGCGTCAGTGTTGGGCCTGAACCTGGACCCTCTGCAAGGGCAGCAATGCTCTTAACCACTGAGCCGTCTCTCAAGAGCCCTGTTGTTCTTTCCCTCCTCCCCACCTCCCCTCCCCTCCCCAGACAGGGTCTCACTATGGAGCTCCGACTGTCCTGGAACTCACTGTGTACTCCAGGTTGGCCTAGAAGTTCCAGAAATCCTCCACAGTGCTGGGATTAAAGGAATGAGCCACTACACCTGGCTTCCCCTTTCTCTTCTTAATTGTTGTGGTGAGAGTGAGTTTGAGTCAGGGTCCTAAGTTTCTGGACAGAATTGATCCTCTTGTTTCAGTTTCTCAGGTAGCTGAGACTATATGTGCACTACTGCCCCTGGCAGAGACACCAGTGCTTTATTCAGAGCATCGTTCTTTGGAATGAGGTGCCTGACCGGTGCTTTCCGTTTTCCTCAGCTCTCTATTTTTACCCGGCTTGTCCAAGTGTAAGAGCAGATCCGCCTCCCCCATCTCCCCTGAGCGAGTCCTTCCTTCAAGTGACCACTAGAGGGCATAGGGACTGTGAGCTGAGGCTGAGCTCCGGGCCAACTCCGGGGGCTGGTGCCAGGGCTCTGAGCTTTCAGAAATACAGCAGGGAAGGCCCTGCCTTATCGAACCCTGGGGAACCCAGGTCTGCAGGTAACTTTCCCTGCATCCCAGCACCTCATGACCTTTAAGGCAGGCAGTTGTCCAGGCGTGTGCGCCTGTGGAAGTTCAGGGGGACCAGAAAAACACCCAGGGTTCTGCAATTCCTAGCCTTGACCCCAGAAGGCAGCTTGAGAGCCTCAGGGTCCTTTTCCAAACTGCCTGGCTGTATCTGAAAGCCCACAGGTAGGTACATTACCGGCTAGAATGACATGGTAATGTATCAGGCCTATCTTCCATTACTGTAAACAATCCTGCTTCTCCAGTGAGCCACAGGACTGAAAGAAGGAAGAGACAGGAGAGCTGAGTGTGCTCAGAGCAACTGGACAAGGCTCATTGGCAGCGTGACAGTGGCTGGGACAGACAGGACCTCCCAGAGAAAGATGTGGTGGCCCTGGAAATGCCAAGGGACCGCAGACCTGGGCTAGGATCCAGCTCTGGTCTACCTGCATTCTAATCACTCCCTTCTCAGGCTTCAACATATTTATCTTGGACATGGGGATGTAGCCCAATGGGTAGAGCACTTGCCTAGCATGCAGGAAACCCTGGGCTTTCTCCCCAGCACCACAGGAACTGTACATTGTGGTACACACCTGTAAGCCCACTACCTGGGAGGTGGAGCGGAGGCAAGGGATTCAAAAATGGGCTACACAGGGAGTTCAAGGTCAGCTGATCCAATGAGACCCTGCCTCATAAAGGGGGGAGGGAACTTGCAGCAGGAAAGACACCTCCTCCCTACCCTCCTGCCCATTCTATCCCCAGAAGCTACAGGGTGGAAGAGAAACAACTCCCTAAGATTGTCCTCCGAGCTGGTCCATTGACACACCACAGCATGTGCCTGAGCACGCGCACACGCACAGACACACAACACACACACTAGCCAGTTGTGTGGCCCCTGCCTATAATCTTTGCACTGCAGATACAGGAGGTGGAGGCAGGAGGGTCAGAAATTCAATGTCATCCTAAAGTACATAGTGAGTGTGAGGCCAACCTAGGCTACAAGAGACCCTGCCTGACTCAAAGGAACAAATATATGAAGAAACAAATGGAGTCTGTGGTGGGCCAGCAAGAGGGCTCCACAGCAAAGTCACTTGTCCTCGTGATTGACATAGGTTCAATCCCCAGGGCCCACAGTGGAAGAAGAGCGCCGGCTCTCACCAACTGCCCTCTGACTCCACAGCTGTATAAATAAATAAATAAACAAAATGTAAGTTTAAAATATTAAAGATAACCCTGTTTCTTCCAGCTGGGTTTCCTGGGCGTCAGGCAGCAGGGGGATGAAGGGAGGCAAGTGTACCCAGAATGTAATTCATTTTAAAGTCTTAGCATAAGGAAGTGGGTGGCGGTGCAGTCGCTAAGCAAAGGAGAAAATTTAGCCACTAGGAAGAGGAAACCAAAAAATGAAGGGACGCAGAAAAACAATGGCAGCGGCTTCTTCTCCTTCCTCTTCCTCCTCCTCTTCCTCTCCTTCCTCCTCCTCTTCCTTGCTATGCTCCAAGGTCCAGAGTCAAATGTCTGTTTGCCTTTTTTTTTTTTTTTGGACATAAGTCCTTGTTCAATAGCCCAGGCTGGCTTGGAACTGATAATCCTCCCACCTCTCCAGCTGTGTTTAGGGTGTGTACCACCACACCCTGAGTAGGAGTCTCCGATGCCAACTGGAGATGGCTGATTATGCAAAGTAATAGACACTCACTAAGCTCCCAACTGTACCTCTGTTTGTATACAGAATAGCAGCATTTACAACTGTAGCCTCACTGGCTAAGTGACCTGAAACAGGTGGCTTATATCTTTTGTGCCTTGGTTTCCCCTGTTGTTAATAACAGTAACTATGAAAGAATGAATGTTAGCAGATATCCTGGTGTTGTGGAGGCTGGATCAGGAGGTTGCTGAAACTTGGAGGCCAGCCTGGGTTATACAGTAGTTTCAGACCAGCCTAGTCAACTAAGCTAGATCCTGTCAAATCAAAACCTGGCATAAAACAAGCAAGAAGGAAGGGCTGGAGAAATGGCACAGCAGTTAAGAGTACTTGCTGTTCCTCTTAAGGACCTAGATTCAGTCCCTAGAAGCCACTGCAGGAGGCTCACAACCACATGTAACCCCAGCCCCAGGGCTCTGAGCCCCAGTTCTGAACCATGAGAGCATGGGCAGTTACCTGTGCACATTTCATCCTCCAGACATAAGCCCAGAACTGAAAATAAGATCATTTTGTTTAAGAAGGAAGGAAGGAGAGGAAGAAGAGGGACAGAAGAGCCAGTGAAATAGCTCAGCAGGCTAAAGCACTCGCTGAGGACCGGCATTAGTCCCTGGAACCCACATAAAGGTGGAGAAAGGGAGAATCAACTTTGTAAAGTTGCCCTCTGCTCTCGATACACGTAGTCTGGGGCACACATGCACACAAATAAGGATAATAACTAAAATATTTTTTAAAGGGAAGAAACACCGGCCAGTCAGAGGTGCCTGACACATTAGGCCTGGCTGCGGCCATTATTATTATTGCAGTCATTGTTGTTATTAGCCGAGTATTCACTTTGCAGAAGTGTGGTGAGGCATGGATCCTCCAGCTTGTGGGATTAAGAAGAACATTAACACAGAAGCCAGACAGACTCAGCTCTGCCATTTCCCTGCTTAGTGATTCACATATCTTACATAAGTTCTTGGATTCAGTCTTCTCGCGTGTGAGTTGACACACGTGTCACCTGAATGTTTGAAGCCATAGGAAACATAACTAGACCCTGACTTTAATTAAAAAAAAAAAAAAAAATCATCTCAAGCTGGGTGTACTGGGTGTAGTGGTGCACACCGGACAGTGAGGCAGGGGGATCGTTGAGTGTTGAAGGCCAGAAAGATCTACATACTGAGTTCCAGGAGTTGTAGGTTAGCCTCCACTACAGAGTAAGACGCATTCTGGAAAGAAAGAAAGAAAGAAAGGAAGGAAGGAAGGAGGGAGGGAGGGAGGGAAAGAGAGAGAGGAAGGGAGAGAATGAATAAGAATATCTCAGAGAAGTAGCAAGCGACTGACGCAGAAGCTGAACCTGATGGCCAAGGCTCCAGCCTGTTCCTGTTGCTCTAGCCAAGGATCCTCATTCGTTTCTGTTCTACTTATTGTTGTTTCTTTGTTTTAATTTGTTTTTAGTAATAAGATTGGTTGGTTGGTTTGGTTTGGTTTGAGACAGGCCTTGGCTAGTCCAGAACTCATTATGTAGACCAAGCTGGCTTCAAACTCACCTGTCTCTGCCTCCTAAATCCTGGGGTGAAAGGTCAGCACCACTATGCCTGGGAATTTTCTCTTTGGGGCTTCGAGACTTCTGCCTGGTCGCCCTGTCTTCCTGGGATTCTGTCTACACTGTTTCTCTTCATATTGGGTGAATATTATTTCTTTGCTGGTGGAATAAAATCCCTTCTTTCAGGCAGAGACAGGAGGATCTCTGAGTTCGAGGCCAGCCTGGCCTACAGAGTGAGTTCCAAGACAGCCAGGGCTACACAGAGAAACCCTGTCTCGGAAAACCAAAAAAAAAAAGACCATAGAAATCCCTTCTTTCCGTGAAACTGACTTGTGATCTGCCACCACTTGATTACATTGAGAACTCAATCACTCCAGAATGCCTGAAGCTGATTAGTTTAAGCTTGATCTCTGAGCAAATTACAGGAGGGAAATGGGACCCTTTTTTGAGACAGAGTCTCAACCATGTAGACATCCCCCTGCCCCTACTGGTATTAAAGGTATGTACCACCACGCCTGTCTTGAATGCTGGAGTCGTTCTTCACATTTTTAATTTGTTTTATTGATTTTAATAATTTGTGCGTGTTGGGGGCAGTATCTGCGTGTGTGGCAGATGTCTTCAGATCCTGAGTTACAACTGGTTATGAGTGGCCCATCTTAGGTGCTAGGAACTGAAATTGTGTGCTCATGGGCTCTTAACCACTGAGTCATCTCCCAGGCCCAGGATATCTCAAAACTCACCCCTTCGAGGTAAGGAGCTAGCTCAGCAGGTGAGGGCGGTTGCCAGGGACTTGAGTTCTATCCCCAAGGTCTACAGGTTAACATTCACCTTCCACATGCTGTGGGGCCAGCACCCTGCAGACACATACACAAGGAAACAAATGTAAGGTTGACCTGGTGTGCCCGAGAAACAGAGGCATGCAGAGCTCTGGAAGCTTGAGGCCCGCCAGGGCTACATGGTAAGACCCTGTCTAAACAAAGAATTCAGTGTTCATTAGGGGGAAGAAAAGGCAAACTCCAAGGCTAGAGAAATATCTCAGTGGCTAAGAACACGTGCTGCTCTTCCAGAGGACGCCCTGTTCCAGACGACCCGGCACATTTCTTGCCGGGCTTGTCTGTGGTGCACGTAAAATGCATGCAGATAAAATAAAAATGCTACTAGGTAAAAATTAAAATGTTCATATATTAAAAAAAAATAATAATGTCAAAAAAGGAAAAGAAAACACCGAGTGGAAGCTTGGTGTGATTGTGTATCTCTGTACTACCAGCACTGGTGAACCTGAAGCAGGAGAGACATTAGTTCAAGGCCAGCCTCATCTATAGACCAAGTCCCAACAATTCGAGGAGGGCTACACAGTGAGACTTTGTGGAGTAGATACAGGCAGAGGCTCCAGGTGCCCCTGCATGGAGCCGGTGGGCTATCAAGAGGCTTCAACCAGCAAGGCCTGAGAGTATTACCATGGTGCCTTGCATCTGTTAGCAAGCTGCTCGGATGCTGATAGGCTGAACCAATCCTGTTACAGCTAAATTGGTTTCCAAAGAGAGAACCAGAGAATTCCCAGAGGACTGGATTTTCCCTTCTCAGTGCAATTAACTGGGCTAGAGCGGGGATCTCCTTAAGCATTTGCAGCGGACAGATCCTTGACAGAGAGGAGCTGGTCCAGTACCCTCAGGTGGCAGAGTTGAACTTGACTTGAAGTTACATCCAGAAATAAGCCTGCCACACAGACAGGTAACAGGATATTCCAAATGGAGGGATCTGTGAGGGGAGGTCGGGAAGCTTCGGCACAGAGATCTCTCTTGGTCTTTCCTTTTGAGACAGAGCCCAGGCTGGTCTAGAATCTTTTTATGTGGTGCAGGCATCAAAGCCAACGCCTCTCACTTGTTAGACAAGCACTACTAGCCTCTAACACCCCCCCCCTTCCCCTCCTCCTTCCCTCTGTCCCTCCCTTTTTTGTTTTTTTCCTGAGATAGCATCTTGTCAGGTAATCTTTGCTGGCCTGGCATTTGCTATGTAGACCAGGCTATCCTTAAACTTTCTAAGATTTCTGAGTGCTGGGATTATTGGTGTGTACTGCACATGCTGGTGGATCTGTATCATGAAATCATGGCCCTGAAACAGACAGTACCCCATCCTTCCAAGGGGTGCTACAGAGCCAGAGGACCCCTTCACACTGACGACACACCAAGCTTGGGTTCACGTGTAGTCAGACTAGCTCACTGGGTGCTTTAGGGCTCATTGAAAGGATTTTTTTTTAAAATACACCCTCAGAGCCATCTCTCTGTGGAAGCGGCTCCCCGCTGCCAGAGCCACTTTCCTAGAATAGCTTCGGTGGGATGGGGGTGGCGCATTCTATCCTCTTCCATCAACCGCAGGGAGCTAAGTACTCGGTTTATCTCTTTCCTCCATGGACACCCAGAGCCTCCAGCAGGAGCCCCTCAGTGCAGCCCCCAAATGCAAGAGACCCTCCCAGTTAGCCTAGGAGAGCTTTGCCCGAAAGGAAAGGCTTCCTCTGATTTCAGGCATCTGCCAGCAGGAATGCAGCTCACTTAAGCAAGCGGGGTGAGGGTGGGGTATAGCACAGACCCTGTGGCCCACAACATTCACAGCATTCAGGAGTTCTGGAGCAGGAGGATGGTAGGTTCAAAGCTAGCCCGGGCTACATGTATAGAATACCCTTTCTAAGAATCAGCGGGTTGGGGTGAGAGGACATTCAGCTGGAAAATACTGTTGCCTTCCATTGCTAACATTAAATAAGCTGGGCCTAGTGGCACGAGGAGATGCAGAAGCTTCAGAAGTTCACAGCTTTTCTCAGCTATGTAGTGAGTTGGAGACCAGTCTGGGCTACACGAGACCGTATCTATAAATGAATGAATGAATGAATGCATGCATGCAGTATTCCCATGGTTTCTCAAAGAGTGGTCTAAGAGCAGCACCTTACAGTGGCTGGGAAGGAAGGGGGCTAATGGAATCTGCCGAAGTGGGACTAAGCAACTATATTCAGGAAAAATCCCCAGGGATTGTTTTTTTGTTTTGTTTTTTGTTTTTGTCTTGCTGATATACCCTCCCATCCACTCATTTTTCCTCCCTTGTGACAGAGTCTTAAGTAGCCCAGGTTACCCCTGAACTTGATACTTAGCCTGGGGTAGCCTGGAACTCCTGATCCAATGACTTAGCTTCCCAAGTGCTGGGATTGTGGTTTTTGTTGTTGTTGTTTTGTTTTTTTTTTTAAATTTTCTTGTTGTTACCATGGGTCTCGTTTTATAGCCTGGCCTCAAACTCTTTTTTTGTTGTTTGTTTTTGTTTTTGAGACAGGGTTTCTCTTTGTAGAGGATGCTGGCCTCTAAACTCTGAGATCTGCATGCCTCTGGCTCCCGAGACCAGGATGAAAGGTGTGTGCTACTACCACCTAGCTGGTCTCAAACTCTTGATCCTCCTGCCTCAGCTTCTAGAGTGCTGAGACTACAGGTACCCATGCACTTGCAAAGCGCAGACTGTCTGGGGGTGACCTGAATGTTCAGCAGGCGTTTAGAACCCTAACCCAGTACCAAACCCAGTATGTCTGTAAACCGGCCCTTGGGATACTGATGCAGGAGGATCAAGAGTTCAGGGTCATCCTCAGCTACATGGTGAGTCTGAGGCTAGTTTGGGTTATATGAGAGACTCAATCTAAAAAGTTGTTGTGTATACACACACACACACACACACACATACACACACAGAGATAGTTAATCTTGCCAACTTGCAGGGATTTCAAAATACCATGGAAACAGACATATGGGTATATCTGTCAAGTGTGTTTTAGAGAAGGTTGGCTGAAGAGCCCTGTCATGAGCTGAGTTCCTAGACTCTAAAGAATTAAGTGTCACGCCTCTAATCCCAGTACTAGGGAGATAGGGGTAAGGATCAGAAGTTCAAGGCCAGCCTCAGCTACACAGTAAGAAGGAGGCTTGCCCACATACACAAAACACTGCCTCAGTAGAGGGGGAGAGCTGAGTACCACCGTTCATTTCTCATATCTGCTTTATGACTGAGAAGTGACCAAACTCCCTTATGCTCAGGCTGCAATGGCCTTCCCACTGCGATGGACAGTACCCTGCAAGTGTGGTAGCTTGTCACCGCAGTCTGTAATGTCAGGTAAACCATCCCACTCATGGGGCGAAGATACAGTCACACTGACTAGGGGCTCATTCTAGTTGTCAAATATGCATCCAGTACCCCCTTCCAGGTCTGTCTGTCTGTATTGCTTCCTTTTTGTTTGTTTGGGGGGGGGTTCTGGGAATGGAACCAGTGCCTTGTGCGTTCTAGTCACAACTGCAACAGAGTGGAGCCCTGGATGCCCTGCTGGCCTCTCCCCTCCCCGGCCTCCAGGCTTCTGTCTCTGATCCTTCCCTCCCTCTTAGCCTGGCTTCAAGGCTCAGCTTAAAGATAGTGTGGGAGACAGATATGAAGGAGCGGGAGGAGGGAGGTCCTGAGAGAACAAAGGAGAGGCATTGCTTAGCTCCTGAAGCTGGGATCACCTCACCTTTTTGTTTGGGGGCGGCTTTGTCTGCCTGTTCAGTTGCTTTGCTTTTATCTTTAATTTTGAGATAGAGTCTCCTTTCTCAGCCCCGGCTGGACTGGAACTTGCTACACAGACCAGGTTGTTCTCAAACTTAGAGTGTGTGTGTGTGTGTGTGTGTCTGTCTGTCTGTCTGTCTGCCTGCCTGCCTGCCTGCCTGAGCAGGCCACAGGCATCAGACATACTCTGGAGCTGGGCTCCCAGGAAGTTGGAGGCCTCCTGGTGTGAGTGCTCTGTAAGAGAAACACACTCTTAACTGCTGAGCCATCTTGCCAGTCCCACTTTAAGCCATTTTTATAAGTTGCCTCAGGAGGGCTGGAGAGATGGCTCAGCGGTTAAGAGCACTGACTGCCCCTCCAGAGTTCCTGAGTTCAATTCCCAGCAATCACAACCATCTGTAATGAGATCGGATGCCCTCTTCTGGTGTGTCTGAAGACAGCAACATAAAGCAAAACAAAACAAAAAAAAAAATCTTTAACAAAAGAAATATGGCCTAAGGAGAAAAAGTTTGCTTGCTAACGCAGTGCGCTTGGGATGTGCACTTAGTCATTTTATTTATTTAGACACAGGGTTTCATGGAGCCCAGGCGCAATGACATCAAATTGCTCCATAGGCGAGAGGACCTGGATATTCCGATTCTCCTGTCTCTGCCTCCTGAGTGCTGGAGATTACAGGTGTGCACCACCACACTGTTTGTTTACGTGCTTCTAGGGGCTGAACGTAGGGCTTAGTGCATGCTAGGCAAGCTCTCTGTCAGCTGAGCGGCATCTCCAGCGTTCTCCCTTCTTTACAGCAACCTTGATAGTAAGAACCAACTTGTGGGGCTGGAGAGAACATGGCTCAGCAGTTAAGAATGCCTACTGCTCATGCTGAGGAACCAAGTTCTGTCTCTAGAGCTTCCCAGCTGCCTGTGACTCCAGTTCCAGGGAGACCCAGTACCTCCAAGGATCCCTCACCCACATGCATATAATTAAAAATGAAATAAGTCTTTTAAAAAAGTCGATCAGGTGTGGTGGCACGTACAGGCTTAGGAGGCAGAGGCAGGTGGATCATCTCTGAGTTCGAGGCCAGCCTGGTCTACAGAGTGAGTTCCAGGACAGCCAAGGCTACTACATAGTAGTTCAGTGGTTCTCACCCTTCCTAATGCTCTGACCCTTTAACACAGTTCCTCATGTTGTGGTGACCACACCCCCAACCATAAAGTTATTTTGTTGCTACTTTATAACTGTAATTTTTCTACCACTATGAATCATATTGTAAATACCTGTGTTTTCCAATGGTCCTAGGCCACCGCTGTGAAAAGGTCATTTGACTCCCAAAGAGGTTGCAACCCACAGGTTGAGAACTGCAGACATATAGAGAGGTCCTGTCTCAAAAACAACAACAACAGTAACCAAAAACAGATGGAAAAGAAACAGAAAACTGAAACAAACAAGACAAAATGAGTTTGCTTTCCAGCACCCATATGCTGGTTTGTAATTTCTTAACAGCTCCAGTTCCAAGGCACATGACACCCTTTTCTGGTCTCCACAGGCACCTAGACACACATGGTTCACATATGTCAGCCAGGTATACCTAAAGTAAAATAAATTGTAGGTGTGTACCACAGCCCCCAGTCTATGCTTGGGGCTGACCTCAGGACTTTGAGCGGTCTTCCAGCTGAGTCATATCCCCCAAACTATGAAAATATTCTTAAGGGCTTCTGGGGACTAACTCAGTAGACCCCCTGCCTTGTGTAAAACCCTAGGTTCAACCCATACACCTGGAGGAGGAAGAGGAAGGGGATTGAGAGGAGAAAAGCAAACATTCTAAGCCCTGTGGCAAGGCGTGTCTAGAATCACAGCACTCTGCGTGGACGCTGAAGACTCCGGAGTTCCAGGACAGCTAGAGTTAGATAGTGAACTGGAGTCTAGTCTGAGCTGCACTAAAGCACCTTAAACATCCATCTCCCAAAATACTAACAAGTGCTGAGATACCCTGATGGTTTCTGGCAGTTGCAGTGGACAGCCAGCCTGACTGCACATCAGATGGATCAGCGCCAACTAATGGCTTTTTTTTTTTTTTTTTCTGTATTTATTTTTGCAATTCTGGGGACTGCACCCAGGGCCTTGTGCACAATGAATACATATTCTACTGATATGCTATATCCTTGACCTATTTCTTAAATTTATTATCATGTAAAAGCATCAGATGTTCAGTATAAGCCATACTTTGATCCCGGATTGTTTGTTTCTATGTAGCTCTGGCTAGCCTGAAACCCTTTATGTAGACCAGGCTAATCTTGAACTCACAGAGGTCCTCCTGCTTTGCCTCTTGAGTGCTGGGATTAAAGACCTGTGGGAGGGAGAGGTGGGTAGATCTCTTGAGTTCAAGGCCAGCCTGGTCTACAGAGTAAATTCCAGGCAGCCAGGGCTACGCAGAGAAACCCTGTCTGGGGGGAGGAGGGGAGAGTGTGTGTGTAAGGGGGGTGTAAGAGGAGATTGCCACAAAGTCCAGTGAATTCTGAATTATTTTTAATGCATATGGCTCTTTTGTCTGTATGCATGTCTGTACCTTATGTCAGTTCCCATGGAGGCTATAGAGGGCTCCTGGAACTGGAGTTAGAAACTGTTGTGAGCTGCCATTGTGAGTGCTGGGAACTGAGCCAGGGCCTCTGGAAGAATAACCTGGCATGTGACTGCTGAGCCATGTCACCACCATCCCAATCCTGGAGTCTGCTCTTTTCCTTAGCTGGTGATATTCATGCTACTCTGGAGATGTTGGGAAGTAAAAGAGAGCCCACAGTCCCCACAACCGTCAATGGTTTGGGGGTACATTTGGGGTAAACTAATTTTTTAATTTTTTTCTAGTTGCGTCTTATCATGCCTATAAAATGTCCGTTTCTTTTCTACTGAGTGTACTGTGTATCTTTGTCACTGCTCACCTTCTCTTTCCCCACCCCTGGCCCTTCTCTCTGAATTTCTTTCCCCGTATTTATTAGTTTTGTCCTACACAGAGTTTAATGAGGGTTGTTTATGTGAACCCTCAGCACCTGGCTGTGGACTCACCCTCCTCAGAATCTGTCTACAGGTCAGCAGTGTGGGGTAGGGTCCTGTGAGTCCCTTCCCTCTGTGGCTGACCATTAGGAGACTCCAGCTCTTTCCACAGCTGTTGTGAGTTTGTAGTTGCCGTGGCTCAGAAGGTTGATTCTTTTCCACAGTCCTTCTCATCTTTTGCATTTACAGTCTTTCCACCTGCTCTTCTAGGACGTAAGTCCTCAGCTCTCTCAATCCCAGCATCTCCTACAGCCGTTGCCTTTATCTCCAGCAAGCCAATATAAGGTCTGTGTGGTACTCCATCCATCTTTCTAAGGCTTAGACCAGCCTCTGTCTACACTGCAGACTCCAAACACCCATTGCTGTATGTAATACTTTGTGGAATCACTCAATCATTCAGTGTCCTGGCTAGTTTTAGGTCCATTTGACACAAACTAGTCTTCTGAGATGAGAAAATGTCTCTATAAGGTCAGGTTGCAGGCCAGTCTGTAGAGCATTTTCTTTCTTTCCTTTTTTTGAGACAGTGTTTCTCTGTGTAGCCCTGGCTGTCCTGGAACTCACTCTGTAGACCAGGCTGGCCTCGAACTCAGAAATCTGCCTGTCTCTGCCTGCCGAGTGCTGGGATTAAAAGCGTGCGCCACCACTGCCCTGCGTAGAGCATTTTCTTAATTAGTGATTGGTGGAGGAGGGCTTAGTACCTTGTGGGTGATGCCATCCCTGACTGGTGATCCTGGAGGCTGTATAAGGAAGTGGGTTCTGAGCAAGCCTGAAGGAGCAAGCCAGTATGCAGAGGCTTCCTGGCCTCTGCATCAGCTCCTGCCTTCAGGTTCCTGCCCTGCTGGAGTTCTGTCCTGACTTCCTTCAGCGATAGACTAATTGATGTGGAAGTGTAAGCCAAATAAGCTCATTCCTTCCCAACTCACTTTTTTTTTTAATTAAAAATAAGCCAGGTGATAGTGGCTACACACTTTTAATCCCAGCACTCAGGAGGCAGAGGCAGAGGCAGAGGCAGACAGATCTCTGTGTTCCAGGCCAGCCTGGTCTACAGAGCCAGAACCGCCAGGGCTACACAGAGAAACCCTGTCTTGAAAAAACCCAAAATAATAATAAAAAGAAAAGAAAATGTATAAAAATAAAGAACTGTGGAGTGGAGCTGGTATGTAAAGTATTAGTGTTTTCCAGGCAGACATGCAGTTAACTGTTTTAATTGTGTGAAGGTGTTCTATAACATGACCTAGCAGTGAGATAGCCCGTTAATGTAATAAGGACACTGTCAGCTGGATCTGAAGCGGGCTGTAGCACACATTTGTTTGGTTTTTCGAGACAGTTTCTCCGTGTAGCCCTGGCTGTCCTGGAACTCACTCTGTAGACCAGGCTGGCCTCGAACTCAGAGATCTGCCTGCCTCTGCCTCCCGAGTGCTGGGATTAAAGGCGTGCGCCACCATTACCTAGTAAGAGTCTCAGTACTCAGGAGGTAAGGCTGTGTGTTCTAAGCCAGCCTGGGTTACCTACTGAGTGCTCACTTATATAAAAAGAAAACAATAAAACCCAGTGGATCTCTTCTGACCTGGTAGCACCCAGGACATCCACAAAGGGCTAAATCTGCATTTACAAGACAAAATTTACACTTACTTATCCTTTGCGCTCCCCAACCCTCTCCCCCGCCCCCCACAGGGAACCTAGTACCTCCTTACTGTCTACACATGGCTCAGCCACACCTCTTCTCTGCAGTTCCTTTTTTTTTTACCCCCTGAGACTGGATCTCATTTTGTAGACTTGCCTTGCCTGAAGTTTGCTTTCCAGACCAGGCTGACTTAGGACTCGCGGAGATCCACCTGCATCTGCCACCTAAGCGCTGGGGAAAAGTGCGCATGCGCTACCACCCCCTCATATTTCACAATATTCCAGTGCTCTTTAGTCCTACCGTAGCTACATTCGTGCATGTGTTTATTATTCATCACTAATGTATTTGTTTAGTCAATCATTAAAATAACATAGGTAGTCTCTGGAGAGCTTGTTTGCTTGGAGTGGCTTTTCTGCTTCTTGCGGCCTTGCTGCCCTCCGGCTCCCCGTGGAGCCGACACTGTGCTGAGCTGTTTTCTGTTCCTCCCGCCTTCCCTACTGGTTTCTAGACGTGGGTCACCATCTTCCACCACCTTTTTGTCTTGTTTTAATTTTTCAACAATTATTTTATTGTATGTGTGTGTGTTTGTGTGTGACTGCCTGCCAAAACACACAGGAGTGGAGGTCGGAGGAATTCGCGGGGTGTCGTTCTTTGCTTTCACCATGTGGGTACTGAACTCAGGTTGACAAGCTTGGCAGCAACTGCCTTTCCATGCTGGGCTATCTTTCCAGCCCTCCTTTGGTCTTTTTGAGGCACCTCAAACTCGGCACCATCCTCTGCCTCCAAGTACGCAGGAGCTACGTTCAAAGTGCGTCTTGAATACAAAAGGGAGTCTGTTACTCTACTCTGGGAAAGGTGGCTTCTTGGAACTTAATTTAGTCCAGTCTTTTCTTTAGACCTTGCCTAGAGTAAGTCTTGAGGTCATGCAAGTAAGTGTGGATTCTAGTTCCAGCTCTTTAACCTTTTGGGTGGGATCTGTGGGGTGGGGAGATGGGGGCGGTGTAGAAAGGCATCTGGAGGGGAGGGGCATAGGTCTGAGACTGCTTTTTTCTCTTTCCTAGTACAGACCAAAGAGTAAACCAAAGAAGCTTGGAGAAGTTCTAGAGAACTAAGCTGATGGCATCCTCCACGTCACCGCCAAGGTCGCCTTCTGGGAGGATTTCTACTCAGGATACAATCTATTACCCCCAAAGTAGTATCATCGCCGAGTTTCTTCCCTGGTACCTGAGGTATACCCCTCCAGAAATCCCCAGCACCAGCCTCATAACCAAATTTATACTGGTCAACTGTCCCTGGAATGAAAGCATCGAAAACCAAGGTATGGATTTTTTTTGTGGAGAGGGTCTCCTTATGTTGCCTAGGTGGGTCTTGAAGTCCTAGGTCTGAGCAGTTCACTTGTCTTTGTCTCCCAGATCGCTGAGGTTTTAGTGCCAGGATTAGTAATCTATGTTCCTTTTAGAGACAGAGTCTTGCTATCAGTCAAAGGTGTGTGCGACCCTAATGAATGCTCTTGGGTAGCTATTTCTCCGTTTTTATTGCTGATTGCCACTGTTTTATTGCAAATGTTGCCATTGGCCACCCGAAGGAATTATTATTATTATTATTTGTTGTTGTTTTTCTAGATAGGGTTTCTCTGTGTAACAGAGCCCTGGCCCTCCTAGACCAGGTTGGCCTTGAACTCCTAGAGATCTACCTGTCTCTGCCTCTGCCTCCTGAAGGCAGGGATTAAAGGCGTGCACCGTCACCACTACTCAGTTCTCTGACTTTTTTTCTCTCTTGAGGGTGCTAGTTGTTGGCAAGTGTGTCATTTGAGTTTAGCCCGTGCACTGTCTTTGTGCCTTTCTCTGAGTTGGATGGTGATGACCGCCAGTCATTTCAGCTACTGAGAATGGGATTAGAATTTTGAGCCTAGTGTGAGCAGAGAGCAGAGGTGGGGTAGGCAATAGTGCAGGGCACACTGAGGTCAGTTTCATTAAGAGTTCAAGGCCTCAGGTTGTTGCATCCAAGGCAGAGGGGTCATGTTTAATCTTGACATATTCGGTGATCACTTTGAGGTCTTTTTTTTTTTTTCTTCTCTCCTTTGAAAAAGGGTTTCATTGTTATGCAGTTCTGGCTTGGAACTCGGTATGTACCTCACACTGGTTTACTCTGTAATCTTTGTCACCCAGGTCTTTTGCAGGTAGGGATAGATAGATGGCTTTGTTGAATACTGTTGAAGGAGCTGTTGTTTTTAGCAGTGTCCTCACACTGGGGCCCAGATAGATGTCCTTTATGTCCAAGGATGGCACCAAATGAAATGAGTTAAATTAACATTAAAAACTGGACTTATGGGTCAGGCATAGTGACACACGCCTTTAACTCCCATACTCAGAGGCAGATCTCTGAGTTCAAGGCAAGCCTGGCCTATTTTGAACCCAAGGCCATTTGTGGCTGCAGAGTGAGATCCTGTTTCAAAACCAAACAAGTAAATGAAACAAAACTGGTCCTATAGGGAAGCTGAGATAGAATTGAAGCTAGCCTGGGCTATCTGGATGCCTTTCTCAGAAAAACAGAAAAAAAGGCAGGTGTGAGCACACAGCTTTAATCCCAGCAGAGACAGGCGATCTCAGAGTTGAGGCTCCCCACATGTTCACCATAGCAAGTTCATGGCCATCTTGGGCTTTGTGCTGATACACAATATTAAAACGACAAACCCGTAAACCCAGGGAAGCAGTCTGTGTGCTGCCTCTGTGAGGTTTCTGGGAACATTTTCTCCTCTCAGGCTTCATTTCAACCCTTTTTGAATTAATTTCAGCAAAACTGGTGGGTGGCAGATGTAGACATCTTTGGTTTCCTGCCCTACATACTGCATGTGTGCCCAGAGGCCCTCAGGTTAGAGATGCTTGCACAGACTTTGTTTTCATCCTTTGTATCTACCTTGGCCCCAGAATGGTTTGGAGGAAGAGGGCTGGGTAAATCCTGGAGAAGTTACAGAAATTTACAAATGAATCTGCTGCTTCCCTTAGCAATGCTCTGTCTTCTCCTGTAGGTACAGAGGAGGTAGTTCCTAACTATGGGGCTCTGTTCTGATTGGGGAGACATTCTGACCAGTCAACATTTATGTCTGTGTAGTCCTAGGGATCAAGCCTGGGACTTGTATATGTCAGGCTGAGGTACATCCAAATTTATTCCTTTATTTAGAAACTGTGTCTCTAGCTAGGCCTTGATAGCACACACAGCCTTGAATCCCAGCTCTTGGGAGGCAGAAGCAGACCAATGAGTTCCATGACAGCCAGGGCTACACAGAATAGAACAAAACAGACATTGTCTCCACAATGTCAGGTTGGCCTGGAACACTCACTGTGTCACTCAGGCAGGCCTCTAACTCACAGTAATCCTCCTGCCTCATCCTTCCTTATACTGGATTGCAGGCACAAGCTTTCATACCCGGCTAGACTTTTTATTTACATTTTTATATTCATGTGTTTAGATCGTGAGAATTGCTGTGTGCTCGAAGCCAGCCTGACCTACTTAGTGTGAACCTGTTTTTAAAAATCTAATATGGGGCCGGGCAGTGGTGGCGCATGCCTTTAATCCCAGCACTCGGGAGGCAGAGGCAGGTGGATTTCTGAGTTCGAGGCCAGCCTGGTCTACAGAGTGAGTTCCAGGACAGCCAGGGCTACACAGAGAAACC
>JADRCH010000128.1:1449129-1462944 GCA_019843965.1 Rhynchomys soricoides | reverse complement strand
GGTTTCTCTGTGTAGCCCTGGCTGTCCTGGAACTCACTCTGTAGACCAGGCTGGCCTTGAACTCAGAAATCCCCCTGCCTTTGCATCCCAAGTGCTGGGATTAAAGGCATGCGCCACCACTGCCCCGCTGGCCTGGAACTTTTTATGTGGACCAGGTTAGCCTCTCCAGTGCTGCCTTTGCCTCCCAAGTACTGGGACTAAAGGCGTACACCACCACACCCATCAGAACATTATGTAAAATACAGCTTTTCTTTATAGTTTTCATTGCTGGGTTCCACTTCAGAGCCTTGGACATGAACATGCTAAGCTCTACCACTGAGCTCCATTCCCAGCCTCCACCTAACCACACGTTTGTACTTCGTGCAAATGATTAATACATAAACAGGGAGGGGGAAAGCAGACATTGCTCATGTTAACTCATTAATTCATGTGTATATTTTATTCCATTAATTTAAAAAAACTTACTTTCAAATCACATCTATTTAGTGTGTGCATGTATGTGCACGTAAATGCATATATACATGCTCTGGGACATCAGAGGATAACTTTGCAAGGGTTGGCCCTCTCCTTTTATCATGTGGGTCCCAAGGATTGAAGTCAGCAACATTACACCCAACAACAGCCAGGTGCAGTACCTTCCTCGGGTCAGCTGACCTTTACCATCACCACCCTAGAATGCCAAAAGAACCTTCTGGGAAGGGATGGTAGATGTTACCATTCAGGAGACAGGCGGATGGTTTCCTGTGGCTCCACAATGCCATGCAGCTGCAGCTCCTATCTAGTTCTGAAACTATGGTGCTCAGAATGGAAGTCAGGGGATGCTAGGCAAGTGTTCTACCATGGAGCACCATCCCCAGCCCCTTCTAGAACATTTCTTTTGAAAAAAAAAAAATGTAGGCTGGAGAGATGGTTCAGCAGTTAAGAGCACTGTCTGCTCTCCTAGGGATCCCTGAGTTCAATTCCCAGCACCCACATCTGTACTCTCACAGCCATCTGTAACACGGTCTGATGCCCTCTTCTGGTATGCAGGTTGTCTTAGGGTTTTACTGCTGTGAGCAGACACCATGACCAGGACAATTCTTATAAAGGACAACATTTAACTGGTGCTTGCTTACAAGTTCAGAGGTTGAGTCCATTATCATTACGGCGGGAAGCATGACAGCATCCAGGCAGGCAGCTAGGAGAAAATTGGCTTCCAGGGAGCTAGGATGAGGGTCTTAAAGCCCATACACCTACTCCAACAGGGCCACACCTAATAGTGCCACTCCCTGGGCCAAGCGTATTCAAACCCTCACATAGGTGTGGTGTAGATGCTGATAGAGCACTTGTACATAAAATAAATAAACCTAAAAGAAAAAAGGTATGTGCCACTATGCCTGGCCTGTAAATGCCATGATGTATTTGTGGAGGCCAAAGAACAACTTTGTGGAATTTGTTCTCTTCTCCCCTTTTCCGTAGGTTCTAGGGTTTGAACTCAGGCTACTGAGGCTTGGGAGGTGAGTGCTGAGCCATTTCACCAGCCTTAGACCATTTTCCTCCTCCCCAGGAGACACCACACACAGCTCACTCCCCACTCCTCCCTCCAGCAGCAGCCATTGATCTATTTGCACTTGCCTATTCTGGGTGGCTTGTACAAGCTCAGTCATGCAATATGTTCTCTTTCACTTTGTCTTAGCATATGCTAGGCAGGTGCTCTACCACAGGGATACCATGGTTTTACTATGTGGTCAAGGCTGGTCTGGAACTTACGATCTTCCTGCCTTCTGATGTACCACTGTATCCAACCCATGTCTGATCTTTTGTGTCTAGGCTGTTTGCTAAGTTTAACGTTCTCTTGTTTCATCTTTTTGGTGCAGAAGATGAAACCCAGCCAGGATCTCGCTCCTGCTAGGCAAGCTTTATACCACTGAGCTAAGCCCTTAGCCCCAGGCTATGGTAGCATAATCTCGGAGGTGGATCTCTTGAGTTCTAGGCTCTTTTACACAATGAGTGCCAGGCCAGCCTGGACTACCTATGGAGACCTTATCTCAAAAACAAACAAAACCTCCCAAACCAGTAATCACAGGTCCAACCCTAGGGGAATGAGTGTGGCTGTGAACACAGCAAAATGCAAAATGCAAAATGCAAAATGGCAAAATGCAAAATCTAAACTGGGCCACTGAGCTACATCTTCAGGCCTCTATTGTTGTTTTAAAGGATTTGTTTTTATTTTATACAATGGATGTTTTCCTTGCATGTATGTCTGCACTGAATGCTTTCAGTGCCCTTGGGGCTGGGTATTACAACCCCCCCCCCCCAAACTTGACTGTATAGTTCATAAAGAGCAACAAACAGGCTTTCTCTATGTGGCTGTTCTGGAACTCCCTCTGTAGACCAGGCTGGCTTCGAACTCCTGCCTCTACATCCCAAGTGCTGGGAGTAAAGGTGTGTGCCACCACTGCCAGATGAGAGGAAACTTTATAAGTGACAACAACTTCAAGAACTCTGAAAAGTCTAAAGGGATGGGGGGTGTGGGGGGGTATCAGCCATCTTGGAGAGTCAGGTGATCCCCTCATGCTCTACCAAATAATATATATTATTTTATATGACTCCTCTCTCCGGTTGAGACAAATGCTCACTATATAGCTGGAGGCTGGCCTTCTACTTGCAGTGGTCCTGCCTCAGCTCTCAGAAGGCTGGGGTTCCAGGCAGAGTTGCACCAAGCTTCCTCTGGTCTTTCCATTCCCAGCTTCATTCTTATCTGTCCTACCTTCGAAAGCCTGCTTTCTGCTTCCAGGGCAAAACCTCCACCTAACAACCAGAGAGTTTAAATGTCTATGCAGCTTATAGGTGGAATGCTTGTTTAGCATGAGAAAGACCTTGGTTTCCTTTCTCAGCACTTGAACTCAACCAAAAAACTACATTCCCTTTGCTCTTTTGTTGCTCCAAAAAGACTCAAGGGTTTGTGTTTGTTTGTTTTTTGTTTTGTTTTTGTTGTTGTTGTTCCAAATATACACACATTTTTAAATTAAATACTTAAACTTCATCTTTCATGCACAGTCTTGGTGTTCCAACACAGAGCCTTGGGCACAGTGGGCAAGTGTTCTCCTCTGAGCTGTACCCTAAGCCTAAACAGTATGGGTGAAGTTTCCTTGTTGCCTGAGTTTGATCCCTGGGACCAGCGTGGAAGGAGACAACCTTCTGTAAAACCATTGTCCTCTGACGGCTGCATTTACACCACAGTACATGCATGTATACACATAAACACACTAAGTAAATGTCAGAAAATGAAGATTTACATTAAAAAGAAAACACTTTATCTTTATTCAGAAAAATAGCCCGTGTATGGTACCTACATGTCCGTGCATCCTCCTGTAGGGAAGGACATACAGAGAATTTAAGGAAGGGGCCCTAGAGCTCCGGCAGGAGATCTGCCACTGAGCTACATCTCCAGGCCTCTGTTGTGGTTTTAAAAGATGCATTTGCTTTTAGTTGATCTGTATGGATGCACTATTCACATGTAGAGTCCTTGGGGTTGTGGTATTACACATGGTGGCTAACCACCATGTGGTGTGGGGATCGAATCTAGGTATTGTGGAAGAGTGGCCAATGATTTTTAACACAGGTCCATCTTTCCAGCCCCATAGTTTTCCCGTGGTGCTGGGATAAAAGGTGTGTCACCTACCTGTGTTGAAAGGCTCGTCTACTTTACAAGGTGCTATAGCTCAATGGTTGAGTACTTGTCCTGACCCCATCACTGCAAACCCCTCTCTCTAAGAAAGCAACTGTTTTCAGGCTGGAGGACTGAAGTTTGGTTCCTAGCGTTTCTATCCGATGGCTCACAAGCCCCTGTAACACTAGCTCCAAGGGATCAGACACTCCTGGCACCTGTGCGAGCATTCGCCCAGACATACGCTTACATGGCATCGCAGCCTGCATGGGTACTGTATATGCGTGTGTGCATACACATATTCATGCACACGTGTATGCAAATGATCGAAAATTAAAAACTTAAGTTCTGTTTGAGACAAGGTTCTCTGTAGCCATCTCTTTTGTTAATTATTTAATCTCAACTGGGGGTTTCTACCTCACTTTTGGTCATTCAGTTCCCAGATAAAAGACAAACAGCCTTTATTTATAATCAATCTTTAAAGCACTAGCGCTGGGCAGACTCTATCCACTGTGCTATTATGCCTACTTCCCTGCCAATAACATGAGATACGACTAACCGTACTCCGCTTGGGCTGCTCTTAATTCCGATTGGAGTTAATAACTCACTTACCGAGTGATATCACTCCACCTTTTTCTCCACCTCATGTTCTCTCCCCAGACTCCAAACCAAGGAGCTCCACCTCCACCTATCTCTCCTCTGCCTAGCTGTTGACTGTTGGGGTAACTTTTGTGGGGAGGGCTAGGTTCCTTAGTATCTGCTTTTGTACATGCAGATGCTCTTGTCTCTGGGGACAGCTAGGCCTTGGGGGCCAGTATTTAGCATTACAACGCATAACCACCTTTAACAGCTGGAATTTATGCTGGCCAGGCTGGCCTTGAACTCAGAGACCTGTTTGCCTCTGCCTCCCAAGTGCTGGGATTGCAAGTGCATGCCACCTACTAATACGTTTTAGTGCTTTTCTTGCTCAGTAAGTCCTGCCATTGTCATCGGAGGTTAAAACAGAAGGGTGAGGTGGTTAAGATTCCCGGGAAGTTAGATGGTCCTAGTTTCACTGTCTCATAAAAGCAAAACCCAACAACTACAATGCCCCGCCCTCAACCACTGCAACCGTCTAACTTCCCAGAACTGGGGCGGGAGGTGGAGGGAGGTGTAGAAGGCAGGGCTGGCCAGTCATTGCTGCCGCTAGCTTTTCTCAGCTTTGGCTCAGTGGAATCTCTGTCCTGAAGCGCTGGCTTGTTTATTTCGTGAACTGCTTTTGAGAATGTAAAACTCTTAAGGTTGAGGACGTCTCTTTTTGGTGGCACTCTTGTCCCTAGGATGGGTAAGGTTCTGGCTTCCATCTGTAGCACTACAGGAAAACCAAAGGAGAATTGAATGGAAAAGGAGACAGGCAGGCAGGCCCAGCCCCCCACCTGGCTAGTCCTCTTGTTGGCCTTGTGCTTCCCCACACTGCCTGAGAGAGCGTTAGTGACACAGTTCACTCTGCCTTACCTACCTGGTCAGGGTTGGTAGCCCAGAGCTCTGCCTGCTTAAAGGTGTGGGCCACCACACCTGCTTCTCCTGTGTTGGTTTTATTTAGGGTTTGTTGCTGAGGAATCCAGGCTCTCCTGTGGGACACGCATACATTCTACCACTGAACTATACTTGCAGCCTGTTGGATTTTTATTTTGTATGAGGCAGGGTCTCATCCTCAGTTCAGTCCTCTTGCCTCAACATCCTCAGGACACACCAGGATTACAGGCTTACCCGTCTGCTGGCTTTGTTTGTCTTGACACTGGGTCTCCCACAGTCTAGAATGGCCCCAAATTCACCTGTAGCCTGGGTTGGTGCTGAACCATGCCGGGCAGGGTTGCCATTTCTCTTAGTTCCTGGGACACATGTGGCTTTAGGTCTACGCACAGAATTGACTGGAACACTAATGAACCTTGCTCTGGCTGAGGAACAAGGCTGCCTCCTAGCTCTTTTTGTTTTGTTGTTGTTGTTGTTGTTGTTGTTTTTGTTTTTTCGAGACAGGGTTTCTCTGTGTAGCCCTGGCTGTCCTGGAACTCACTCTGTAGACCAGGCTGGCCTCGAACTCAGAAATCCACCTGCCTCTGCCTCCCGAGTGCTGGGATTAAAGGCGTGCGCCACCACTGCCCCGTAGCTCATTTTTTTTATTCTTATTCTAGCAGTAAGCATCCTGACACCTGAAACATGAGTTTCAACCTTTATTACTTCAGTTACAAACTGTGTTCCCCAATTCCCTGACCAGAGGTTTGGATCTCACATGATGGTCTTTCATGGTCTTATCTCACTCTGATCCCACCAGGCTGGCAGAGGCCAGTTTGGGCTACCTAGTGATTTCTAGTTTAGCCAGGGCTTGGCAAGACCCACTCCCAAGAAAAAAAATAAAACCTCCCAAATTCACCTTTCCTGGTGGCGCACCACCTTTAATCCCAGCAGGGAGGCAGAGACAGATGGATCTCTTGAGTTCTAGGACAGCCAGGGTTACCAAGAGAAACCTCGTCTCAAAGAACCAACAAAACAAAGCAAAACAAAATCTCCCAAATTGACTTTATCCTAAGACTTGACCCTGGCCTTGCACTAAGCTCTTGAACCTAAATCCTCATTCCATCCATATCTTGGGCATGATTAGGTCTTGCTTCCTCTGTGAATACTGCAGAGACTATTTGGACTGGGTGAAAGAAACAAGGCCTGTTAATTCTATATCTATTCTGACGCCTATCTGCCAGGCAATAACATGGCTTCCATGTAGGTAAACATTTTGGTTCTGTAGAAGAAAACCCAACCCAATGTTTATGCTGAGTCATGGCACCTGCCCCAGAGCTGCAAAATGTGTTTTGCTCACTGTGTAATGATATGGTTGCCCTTCCCTGCACTTAGTGGCTCTAATGACAAATGGACCTCTCCCAGTGGTTCCCATCTCCTCTGTTCTGCCTCTTTAGGCCTCAGTTGTTGAACCAGGGTAAAGGTTATAAATTAAAATAAATAAGTAAATTAGCAGTGGCCAAGCATGGCACCCAGCCCTTCCAGAGCTTTACCAGGATCTTTGGAGACATCTTAGCACTGAAGCTCCGAGGAGGCCCAAGGTTCTTCCATATATCCCTCAGTGTGCAAGTGGGCTTTGTACCTAACACACTTACAGGACCAGCTGGGCCAGGTGAAAACGGGCCGGAGTGTTCTCCAGAGTAATTGAACCCTGGCTTGGATTTTTAGGTCTCTAATGGGTTTGGGATCTTCGTTTTCCTCTTCATTGTTTTTCCTGAATTTCTTATCCTTTTCAGACAGGGTCTCACTATGTATGTAACTCAGGCTGGCCTTTGACACTCAAGTGATGGCATCACAGATACAAACTGAGATGCCAGAGCCCCGGTTATCACACTGGGTTTGTAGGGAGCTGGAAATTGAACGGAGGACTCTGTGCCTGTTACACAAGCTCTCTAGGAACTGTATTCCCTGTCCATGTTAGGCAAGCGCTTCACTAACTGAGCTATAGATCCCCTCCCCGGCTTCTAGTGCTAACTTCCAGGCACCAGTGGACATCAGCTGTGAGGAACTAAATTAGGTCTTCATTGAGCAGCCCCTACTGTGTGCTGGGGCTGAGGATAGTGGTGAGCAACTTCAAGGTACTCTGGTCTGTAGATAGGGCAGAAATGAGATTTTTAAAGAAATTTGTTATCTGTGTTCTCTTATGCAAGGGATATTCCCTTGCATGACTGTCTGTTTACCATGTGCATGTGTAGTCTCTAGGAAGGACAGGATAGGGTGTCAGAGTTACAGACAGTTGGGAGTTACCATGGGGTGCTTTTTTCACTGTTGTTTTATGAGTCAGGGTCTCTCTATGTAGTCCTGGCTGTCCTGAAGCTCAGTATGTCGACTAGGCTGGCCTTGAACTCACAGAAACCTGCTGGTCTCTGCCCTCTGAATGCAGGGATTAAAGGTGGGTGCTACCAATAAGCCCCCAATTGTCCTTTGGCCTCTGTATCCACCCTGTAGCACACATGTGTGTAGAGGGTATATGTAAGTGCACAGGTGTGCCACAGGGTGGGTACAGAGGCCAAAGGACAGTTGGCGGCGTCAGATCTCCTCTTGCAGCATGTAGATAGGTCACAGGGTTCAAACTTGAGTCATGAGATGTGGTAGCAGATGCCATTAAATGCTGAGCCATCTCTGCAACCCAACAGTTGTAGTGCATAATAAATTGCTATAAATATAGCAATTTACAAGGGCTCGCTATGTTCTTGTTCTGTAGATCAGAAACTTAAGTGGACTTCAATGGTTTCTCTTTTTAAAGGGTTGCTTAAAGCTAAGGCCAAGGTCTGGATGCTCATATGGAAGGCCTCTTCACTAGGCTTTTTTGCAGGATTCCGTTCCAGTGGTGGGGACTCACTGTAGCGATAGAGTGGGCAGTTCAGCTCAGTTACACACTCAGTTCTAGGGATCTGCTTAAAGGCCAATATAATTAGGAGAGCCCTAACTGGATTAACCTTTACTTCGTGGTTATTTTTGGCAATGGTCTCCCTGTAGAACAGGCTGCCCTTGAACTCGGTGCAATCTACCTGCCTCTGGAATGTTGGGATTAAAAGCAGGGATTGGGCAAGGGCTAGGGGACATATTCTTGTTTAACCTTTTTTCTTTTGTTTATTCACCTTTCAGTATTGTTTGAGAATTTCACACATGCGTAGAATGTATTTGGACTAAGTCTACCTCTCACTGAATCAAAAAAGGAAAGAGAGAGAAAGAAGAAAAGAAGGGAGAGATATGGCTGCTCCTGGGTGTGGTGGAGGAGAAGGTTTTTGTAGATAAGTAGGAGGCCATAACCAGAGACAGGCATCTGGGGGGGTCCAGACTCGATGTGACTAGACTGAGCTGTGCTGTGGGGGGGGAAGGGAGAGCAGGGACCAGGAAGCCTAAAGGTACAAAACAAGCAGGTAACCAAAATGGTTGGATTGGATAGGAAGAGCAGCCTACCCCTGGGCTGGAGAGTGGAGGCTGGAGAGTAGGACATGCCAGCCTGGATAGGGGCCGAGAGATTGCTGGGAGAACCAGGTCTGCTTTGATAAACTAAAGAGGCACCTCAGCCTTTGTTCCGGTTTTGAAACCTAACACCCAGCACCCACGACTCCTCCCTCCTCACTCTCATGTGCTTGCTTATTTACTTACTTATTTATAACACATCCGAGTTAGTTCATTTACTGCTGCCTATATGCTTATATATGTGTGAAGGGTAGGACCATCTTGGAGCGTAGACAGCCTTGTAGGGCTCACAGCTTGGAGGAGAGCATATCCTCCCGCCCCAGGCAGCCATCAGTTGTCAGTAGCTACTCAGCTAGGACTTCATGGGGCCCTTCCAACCCATGCTAAGCTTTTGAAAGCCTAGGTGTGTGCATGCAGTCTCAGATGCTGTGAGTTCTTGTGCAGAGTAGCTTTGTCTGTCACACGAATAAGATTGCACTGTAGGTGTCCATTCCCCTGGCTCTTACTGTCATTCTGTCTCCTCTTCAGCAATGTCTTTGAACCTTAGGGAAGGGCTGTGCTGTGCTGCTGATTAGAAGTCCCCTAGCCTCTCATGTTGACCAGTCATAGATTTCTGCACTTACCGCAGTCTGAGATAGGCTTCTTTGAGCAATGTACTAATCTATGGGTATAAAGCTAAGCATTTGGCTGGGGGAGCAGTTTTACTATGCCCATTTAGCAGACTAATACTCTTGGGTTCTCCCTAGGATCTACCACTTGGCTGTAAGTTTGGGGCCCAGCTAACAGTACCAGCTAGGAGTTCTGTCCAGTCAGACTAGTTGGTTACTCCCATAACACGCCTGCCACTACTGCACCAGGGGTTGTGTTCTGCTGGAGCAGAAGTTCGTTTGCTCACAGGGTTACAGCTGGGGAAGACTGTTGATGACCATCTTCCTTAAAGTCAGTTTACTAACTTTAATGATATTCCCCCCTAATCCTTCTTCATATGTCATTTTTACTTGCACTGCTAGGGATTGAACCCAGAGCCTGGCCCAAGCTAAGCAAGTGCTCTACTATAGAGCTGCACCCTAGCCCTGCTATGTGATACAAGTTAACCACAGTAGTGTTGGAGTTTAGATTCCCCCTTCCCAGTTCTATTGTATAATAATACCACACAGTGCAAAGTAGTAATACTTATAGCAAACAGTGTAACTACTTGAAGAGTAATGGGGGGTGGGGGCTGGAGAGATGACTCAGGTTAAGAGCACTGGCTGCTCTTCCAGAGGTCCTGCGTTCAATTCCCAGCAACCACATGGAGGCTCACAACCATCTGTAATGGGATCTGATGCCCTCTTCTGGTGTGTCTGTAGACAGTGACAGTGATGTTTTATATATATATATAAAATAAATCAAAAGAAAAGTAATGCAGGAAGTGAGCGGGTGGGTGAGTGAGGGGCTAGAGGTTCTCTGTGAGTCTTCTTCACTAGCTCCTTGGACCATTGATGGCTTCCAGACCTTTCAAGCTGCCTGTATAGACATCTCTGACATATCTTCAACTTAAGATTCTCTATGTGTTTGTACATGCATGTGGTAGGGGTGTCTGGGTGACCTGGTAGGCTAGTGGAGGTCAGATGCTAACCTGTGGGAGTTGGTATTGTCCCTTTACCATGTGGGTTGTAGGATGGGAGTGAGGCCAGCCAGCAGCAAGTGTCTTTATATGTGAGCTATCTTGCTGGGACATTTTAACTGAGATTTTTTTTTTTTTTTAAAGATTTATTTATTTATATGAGCATACTGTAGCTGTCTTCAGATACACCAGATGTAATTGGATCCCATTACAGATGGTTGTGAGCTGCCGTGTGGTTGCTGGGAATTGAACTCAGGACCTCTGGAAGAGCAGTCAGAGCTCTTAACCGCTGGGCCATCTCTCCAGTCCCTTTACTCAGATTCTTAGTGAATTGTTACTTCTAACTAGATGCCAATTGGGTACCTCAGTTTTTGTTTCCTTTTTTTTTTTTTTTTTAAACTTTTATTTGCATTTATTTTATTCTGGCTTTGGAACAATTTGCTACTTTCTAGTGAGGATCCAGCCAATGTGGCTGATGGATCCATTCTTCACATGGATCTGTTCAATGACTAGAGATTCTGCATCCAAACTTACCAACTCCACCATTGTAGCACCAGAAGAGTAGTGGCTTCTTTGCACCTCTCAGATACTTGGTGGCATCTCAGATATGCAATACCCTGGATGGTCTGCAGTTTCCTGGGTGTTCCTAAAGTGAGCTGGGGGATATGACCCTCTGAATTTGCATAAGCCTGTAGGGTTTTCTTAGTTAAGAAAATGGTGAACCGTTTTCACAGGTCCCTCTTGGGATGTTTATACATAGAAGTACAATAGGCTTGTTGATGTAATAATGCATGTGTCATACAATTCCTGCCCATTTATAGCGCACAGTTAGCCTGTAACTCCAGCTCAGGAGGAATGGAAGGGGAGCCTCAGAGCAAGCTGGCTAGCCAGGTCCCTCCTTGCTAAACAGCTCCACTGGTAAGCCACACCCACACATACCCACACCCATGTGGAGGGATATCTATCTATCTATCTATCTATATCTGCCCAGTGACACTACATACAAGAGAAAGAAAGCAATGACTTCCAGAGGCTAAGAAGCCAAAGGGCTCTTAAAGTGTTAAATCATAGTCTTGGAGCAATTAAAAAAAAGAAAGACTAGAATGTATAGTTAGGCCTGAGAGATGGCTCAGTGGTTCCGAGCAATTGCTACTGTTACAGCGGATATGAGTTCAGTTCCCAACACCCACTTGGCCAGCTCACGATTGCCTGTAACTCCAGCTCCACAGGCTCTGATACCCTCGTCTAGCCTTTCCGTGTGGGCATGCACATGCACACACATGTACACATAGTAAGAAAGATTTAAAGTGTGCAATGAAGTTGCCTCTGCTACAGACACAGATCTCGTATGGGAATCTTTTCATTGCACTCCAAAGCTACCCTGTGCTGTCTGTTGTCTCTGTCTTTCCTTGAAAACTTTACAGCATTCAATCCCCAAGCCCCGACACCCCAGTCTCTAGCCACCCAGGATCAACCTATTTTCTCTTCTTCTTGAAATTGCTTTGCCTGATAAGGACCTTGATGAAGGTGGAAGTATTTGTAACCTTTGGTCTGTCTGCTTAGAGTGTTATTCACTCTACCTACTATAGGTAACATGTATTGGGATCTCATTCACTATGAGTAGATTCAGGGTAAGTAGCTCTAGTCAGAGACTCCTAAATCTAAAATGTTCTGAAGTCTGAATCTTTTGAATACCAACAGGATGCTAGAAGTGGAACTTGATTATGTGTGTGCGTGCGTATGAATTTGTGCCTCACCACAAGTGCTACAGCATGTGAGTGGAAGTCAGAGGGCTGTTTTCTTAAGTCAGTTTTCTTCTACCATGTGGGGCCCGAGGATCTGACTGGTCAGGCATGGTGGCAACAGCCGTTACATGCTGACCCTTCTTGCCGGCCCAAAAGAGTGGAAAATTTTATACCTGACCTTATATATGGGGTTGCAGTCAAAATACAAAATACTGTATAAGATTATCTTCAAGCTGTGTATAAGGTGTGTCAGAAATATAAACATGAGTTTTATCTTGACTTGGGTCCTATTCTCAAAGAGATGTCCTTATGTACAGTCAAAAATTCCCCAAACTGAAATTCGAAACACTTCTGGTCCCAGGCACATTAGATAAAAGATACTCAACCAGAACCTTACCCTCTCTACACTTAAGGTTCCCCAATTAAAAATTACATACATTGAGTGTGTGTGCTTTGGCAGGCATGCACAGTGGAAACCAGAAGATAACATGCAGTTCTACTTCCAGTCCTGGGGGTGGAATTCAGGTCATAGGACTTGCTGACAAGCACCCTTGCCCACTCGACGGCCATTTTACCATTTTAGGTTTGGAACTCAGCAAAGGAAGTTGGGTTGGCAACTTGTTGCACTTTTTCCTGGACTGGCGGGTTATTTTCCTTGCAAGTCATGAACTGCTAGAAAAGGCTCATTTATTTTTAATATTACTAATTAATTTTTTGTGAAAGCAATTTGTTCAATAGTATTTGCTAGAACTTGCAGTGCCACTCCCCCAACCCCTCACCCTACTTTGAGTGACCTTGGGAAGGGGGAAGAGGCTGATTTCTGGTAAGTCAGGTGTCACCTATGTGGATGTTTTTGGTTTTTTGTTGATTTGTTTGAGTCTTAGCTTTGTGGGAACTGGCCACGTCTTCCAAATTCTGGGATTAAAGGCTTGTACTACCACCTCCGGCAATCTTTTTTTTTCCATTTTAAAAATTATTTTAAAATGTATTTTTAGTAAACCACTAGACCTGAACACCAAGTCAGCTGGTGCTTCAGCCTTAAATAAATCATATTTTCTCTTCTTCAAATTTCTAGTATTGAAAAGTTCGTTTTTTAAATGTTTGACTCCTAAAGACTGGTGTTCCTCAGGCACCATAACAAGTTCCAGGCCAGCCTGGAATACCCGAGAGTGGGAGAGTGGACGATCGTGGCCAATCTGGGCTCCTAACGAGGAAATGAACGGTAGGGTAGGTGAGAGCTGAAGGGCTACACTTTGCCTTATTGCATCTGGGGTACAAAAGAGTTAAGTTTCCCACGTATTTTCCCGGGAGAGAATCCCGAGGCCGGTTACGGGCCGTAAACCGGCGCCGCGTCTTGGGCTTCTCGTCCGGACCAGTTCCCGCGAGCATGCTCCCCTCGGCTGGAGCCCCGCGGCCCTGGGCTGCGCTCCGCTGCCTCGCAGAGGAGACCTGGGCGCCTGGCTCCAGCAGGGCGGGCGGCGGGCGCGCGGGGAGGGTGCTCCTCGGCGGCGGCGGGCGGGCCGCACCCTGCTCCGCCTCCCGCTCCGCCTCCCGCTCCGCCCGCCGCCCGCCCTCGTCTCGCTCGCCCCGCTCTCGCCCCCCATGCGGATGTGACATTTCACGCCGCCGCCATTTTGAGAGCGAGCTGAGCCGAGCCGAGCCGCCGGGCGCCGCGTCCGCTGCCGGAGCCCCGACGACGACGCCGAGGAGTCGGAGGCCTCAGCGCCCCGAGCGCGGTCGGCCCGTCACCCGCCCGCGCAGCCTCAGCGGCCGCCGCCGCAGCCAACACCCGGGTCCGCAGGCTCGCCGCGGCCCGGCGGGCCTCCAGCCTTCCG
>JADRCH010000128.1:1405309-1448729 GCA_019843965.1 Rhynchomys soricoides | reverse complement strand
CCCGCCGGGCCCGCAGCCCGGGCCTCCGGCCGCAGGCGAGGCCCAGGCCGCGGCCGACATGAACCACCAACAGCAGCAGCAGCAGCAGAAAGCGGGCGAGCAGCAGCTGAGCGAGCCCGAGGACATGGAGATGGAAGGTGAGGCCCGCAGCGGGGCCGGCGCTTTCATTGTGGTCCGGGCGGCCGCGGGAGCCACGCGAGTGGCTCGCCATCTTTAACCAGGCCGGGCTCCCGCTCGGCCCGGGTCGGGCCGGAGCTCCTGCCGGGCCGGCGCTGCACAGTCATGCGGCCCGGCGGGGGGTGACCCTGGACCCCGAGTTCGCGCATTGTGCAGCTCAGGGGCTGCTGGGCACAAAGCGCCGGAGTCGTAAATTAGGACCGAGGTGTGTTGGCTCCGGGCACCCAGGTTGGGAGGCGGGCCCCGGGGACCGTCCTCTTTCCGTGGTGTGTGGCTCTAGCCAGGCAGGTTGGGCCTGCTCCCCGGCCTCTGAGCGCTCGGGGGTGGTGGGGACGGGTGCGCCAGGTTCACCTGCACCTGCTTCTGAGCGCTCCCCCGGAGATCCTCCCCCCAATAACTTCTAAGTGCGCTGCCCCGCGTCGCGCTTAATTGCGGAGACACCTGCAAGGCGCGCAGCTGCCCTCAGCCTTTGGACTGACTGGGAGGGCGCGCTCAGGTCCTCCTAGTTTATAAGTTACCTGGGCTTGTGGAGGATTTTGGGTACCTAGCTGTAGGTGGTGTCGTCCACATCCGGCTAAAGTGTGTGCTTGAAACTGGAAGTTCCGCCACACATGGCTGCCTACGAAGAATCAAACTAGGTTCTGGAGAGAACTACGTTTTCCATCCGAGCCACAGGAGTTTCTCTCCGTACTGAATTTTATATATACTGTTTGTAGATATGAGGGCTATCAGGGTTTAGTGTGAAAGTGCAGTGGAGGGAAGGGACTCTGGCTTCGGGAACCCATGCTGGGTTGGTCATTGGCTAGTACTTTTTTTTTTTTTTTCTGACTTGGTACTTAAAGCAAGTGAAAGCAGTATGCTCCCTTACCTGCCTTAAAGGGGTCAGGGAGGCAGGAATCCCAGTGAGGGGCACTCGAATGGACCATTAAGTGGCTTGTTATCATTTTACCTTCATCAAGGAATAGTGGCTTTCATAAAATAAGTGGACTTCCCTAGGAAGTTGATAAAACTGTATTTGTTCTGTGCGAAGTGTCATGCTCTAGGATAGGAATACTGGCCTGTGACCACCCTCCCCCTGTGACTAACTTGATGCTGATCAGTGGGTATCAAACAATTGCCTGACCATGCTGCAGATGAAAAAGGCCCTATCCAGTGGGTCTTATCAATGGCGGGGGGAGGAGGGGGCTGGCTGAATTCATGCCAAGGATTAGGCTGTTTCTCTTGGCCTCATAAAGTCAGTAATTTCACAGTGTCTGGCATGTGCGATTAAACCAAAGAGCTGATGGAACTCATTGCTGGGAAATGAGTGTATTCCTTTTATGCTATACTTGATGCTCATCGAAAGTAGAGAGCTGCGCCTAACGGGAGCATCCCTGTTTCCCTTTCAAGTGGTCATCACTGCTCAAGGGCTTTGTGTGCTAGTGGGAATAGAATGGGACATCGCTGGACGGCATACTTTCTGATACAGACTGTATCTGGAAAAATGTCTATGTCCAAAAGTTATGCTAAGAGATTAAGGTGGTGTAAGATCTTCAGGTTTTTTTTACCCCATAATATCCTGAGCTGTATGTTTGCTTCCCAGAGTTTTCTCATGAAGCTTTCATTTCCTATCAAAGTTTGTATTTGAGTTAATATAGTTTTAGTAGTGTTTAATGGATGTTGTGGTTTTCAGTCTTATGTTCTGGCTCTAATTCAGTGGAAAATGCAGTGGCCATGTGAGCTAGTAGTGCTTTGGTGTGGGTGGGTGGCCACTGGTAGGGGGTGTGTGTGCCCGTGTGTGCTGGAGATAGGCAGTCTTATTTTAGTCTTTTACTTCTTAAATAGGGTACTGTGCTGTTGTCAGTTAGGATCAGGAAGAGTAGGTTACTTCTTCCAAAACCCAGAATAGCTGAATTGAGAGTTATCAACTTTGGTAGGCCTCACACGCCAGGCTGTGGATGGGATCTGGACAGGAACTAGTAACTTGCATCATCCTTTGCCTGGATTTGGTAGAGCCAGAAGCTGGAGGGGGTCAGAGTTCTGACCAGCTTGGGCAGGAAGGCTTTGTGAGGCGTATCCTGTGTGCCTTCCTTCCCTCTGGGGCAGGGTGTTGTCGATGGAGAGGAGGCTGGGAGACAGACTGGTTCTGTTGGTTGTAGTTTCCCCTTCTATGGATAGGTCAGGGCTAGCTTGCTGTCCTGCCTCCCCGTGTTGGAGTTGACATTTGGTTCTTGATTGACTGCACCGTGCTTGGACACTCACTAGAGAATTAGTTGTTTTTAAGATGTGCTAGGAGTGCAGAGGAAAGTTAGAAGGGGAAAGTGTGGGGGAGAGAAGGAGGGACAGTTGCCTTGTGTTGTAACCACAGCCTGCTGTCTGTGAGGCCTGAAAAACAACCTGTCTGGCTTCTTGCTGGGAGGTGGAGGCAGGGCCTCTACCCAGTAGATCTGTCTGGGGGTGAATTTATTTGACAGTTTATTGTCTAGTTGCACTGGCCCATTATCTGAAGAAGTGGCTTACGTATAAGACTGGTTGACAATCTGGTTTGTCTGTTCTGTTGTGGACACACACGCTTTTCTGAGGCTTTGCTTGTGCCCCACAGTAATAACCCTAACAGGAGAATGTGCTGTTCCCTGTGGTGGCACTTCTGCACCGTGAGCACTTGTTCAGACTTTAGCATCTGAGAGCTGAGTAAGTGGACAGACTCTTGCTGTCAGGAGCAAATTGTGCCACCACTGCAGCTTCGGAAGAGTTGGCTCAGGACTCTGAGGAACCCTTCATGGTGGTGGCAGGCTCATTTCATATCTGTGTTGGTAGATGGGAAATTCAAGACTTTTTTTTTTGCATGTTTATGAAAGGAAGGTGAGTTTTTGCACATGGCCACCAACATAGACTGGTTGTGTGACTTTGTACCTAAAACAGGATCCCTTGGAGATGGTACCAAGTGGACAGATCTGTGAGGCTAATCACACTCCTTAGGTAGGCTTTGGTTTGTGGAAGAAATCTTTTTTTTTTTTTAAGTTTTATTTATTTTTATTTTATATGCTTTGGTGTTTTGCCTGCATGTATGTCAGTGTGCCAGATCCTTTGGAGACAGTTGTGAGCCACCCATGTGGGTGCTGGGAATTGAACTCAGCTCCTCCAGAAGACCAACCAGTATTCTTATCCTTCTGAGCCATTTCTCTAGCCCCAGTGGAAGAATCTTTGGTAGAGATTAGAGTGAGCATCACCTCAAAGAACCCAGTAGAGAAATTAGCCCAGGCCCAGAAAAATGTTCCTCTGATTCGAACCAGTCGGGTTTGCTTGTTGCAGAGTTGCTCCTGTCAGCCCATGGTGTTCCCAGTCTGTCTTCTCAGCCCACCTGCCTGATGGTTTCTACCACAGTCAGGGATAAGAACACAGATAAGGGAGAAGGTGCACCCCTACCCTTACTTTTTATGTTTTTCCTACGGAATTAGATTTTTGGGCAAGCTGGTCATTAGTTAGGGTGGTTGACAGTTCAGTAGTCACTCCTATGGAAGACTTGGGTCGGGCTTTATTGAGGATTTGTGTTTAGTTGCTGTGTGGCCTCTGCCTGTGTTTAGTGGCTGTGTGGCCTGCCTGTGTTTAGTGGCTGTGTGACCTCTGCCTGTGTTTAGTTGCTGTGCGACCTGCCTGTGGCTTAAGCTATTGATGCCTCAGTTTCTACATCCTAGGAAAAAGGTCATGCAGATCTGCCAAGGTTGTGCTGAAACCAGTGTTACCAGGCATGTCGAGGACAGGCACAAGATAGAACCACAGATGTGCGCTGGGTGTTTGAAGCTGTGTGGGCAGACTTGGAGCTGAGGTGAGGAAACACCACAGGCAAGGCATGCAGAAATGCCTGCTTGTGATTATATATTGGCAGAGTGGGGTAGGTGGTAACAATACTAGTTCAGGTGTTTTTTTTTTTTACGTTTTTTTTTTTTTTTTTTTTTTTTGGTTTTTCAAGACAGGGTTTCTCTGTATAGCCCTGGCCATCCTGGAACTCACTCTGTAGACCAGACTGGCCTTGAACTCAGAAATCCACCTGCCTCTGCCTCCCGAGTGCTGGGATTAAAGGCGTGCGCCACCACTGCCCGGCAGTGTGTCGTTACTTCTGAACCCCTGAGCAGATCAGTTTTATTCTTTATGTAGTGTTAGGGACCAACTCCAGGTTTTCCTGCAAGCCACACAGACAGTCTGACTGAGTTACACCCTCAGATTTCCCTATATCTGTTTTTTTTTTGAGCCAGGTTTCATGTAGCTGAGACTGGTCTTGAGTAAGCTTCTGCTCTTCTGCCTTTACCTCCCAAGTGCTGGGACTCTAGGTTAATGACAAATTAATTCCTGGTATTGATGTCCTGTAATAGGGTTATGTAATGGAGAACTAAACCGATGGCAGACTGTGTCTCCCTGGTGCCTGGGGACCCTTGTTCTGGAGGTCTGCATGGCCGGCCTCTGGATAGATGCTTTACTCAATGCCACTGCCTTGAGGCCGGTTCTAATTGTAGCATAGTCTGGGCTTGGATCTCCTGCAGGGTTTGTGACTACCTCCTGGTGCTGGGGTTACTGGTGTGCGCTAACACACAGCTGCTTCATTCTTGTGGTGTTACTCGTAGTGACTGAGTACTGCATGGTGGCGGCAGGGAAGACAGGTCACCAGGCCTCTAGACTTAGGAGGCAGCCTTAAGTTCTTCACTGGGTTCCCATTATCAGGTTTTCCAGGCAGTATCTTAAGTGGGACCCTTGTTGGAACTCGGCAATAGCTCTCTTTATGGTCTGTAACTGCCAGGATGGGGCTACCTGTGGGACTGCCTGCCTGCCCTATCTATGAAAAGGAAAGTGATTTGGAACACCAGTTATAACTGGACAGGTGACACTTGTAGTCCTATCTAGCACTTGGGAGGCAGAGGCAGAAGAATCACACAAGTTCTGGGTAGTTAAGGGCTACATTTTGAAATTTCCACTTGGTCTCCCATAAAACACCAAGCAAGACCTCAAGCCATTTGGATGTCATTGTTCTTTAAAAAAGGTTTGCAGGTCGCCTCAGTCAAGGCCCTTGGAAAGGAACCACTGGGATCTTTTGCTCTAACCTGCCTGCCTTCATCCAGTCAGTTGTATAACTCTGGATTGTTTGCTTGGGGTTTCAGGAGGTAAGCGGTAACTACAGTTTTAAGGAACTTAGTCTGGCAGTAGTGCAAAAAGCTGCTGGCTGGCAGGACACTCGTTATGAAAGAGGGTGCAAGAGCCATAAGTAAGCAGTTATGTTGTGGTAGCTGCTGACTGTTTGTTTCATTGCCTTTTATTGGAAGTTCTATAGAGAAACAAGCCTTTTCTGCCCCCTCAGCACCCACCAGGGCTTTTCTAGACCATCTCTAAGGTCTGCTGAAGACTTTTGATGTCTCTTAGGTTTACTTTTGTTACTGTTTGTAGCTGTCTTTAGAAGAGTAATACTGAGCCTGGATATTGCTGCTTATTTTCCATGTAGGAGTAGAACTCTGGACAAGGTTATATGTAACGGTACTTTTTTCACAGTGGCGGGTGTAAAATTTCACCTGCTTCATACTTGCTCGGAACTAATTTGGACTTTAGAAAGTTGGAAGATGGAAGGTTTTCAGGCAGCATATACAGGCTAGACATACTATGACTAGCAAGGAGTCAGACAGTTGAAATTGTTAGCCAGAAGCAGACATATGACAGAGGTTGGGAACTGAAGCTTCTTAACTGGAAGTCACAGTTTCTTAGGGCAGTATACAGCCCTGGGCTGGAACAAGGTGATGGATGCTCAGAACAGACTAGCAATGACCCAAACAAGAAGGGAAGAGGGATGCCCAGGAGAAGCCCTGTCCTGGGAACCAGAGTACCTGCACTACTAGATGGGCAGCGAGGGAGGTGTCTGTTGTCAGAGCTAGCTGGGCTGTGCACCCAGCCCACCCATCCTTCCTTATGTTTTCTGAATTGAATTCTTAATTCTTGCTCAACCCCTGTGGTGAGGAGTGGAGATCACTGCTGAGAGAGACAGTTATTGGTAGATAGATGCCCAGATGTTCTGTCTATATAGCTCATACTGTCTGACTGACAGGTGCTGTCAAATCCATTGGTGTTTGAACCCTGGGAGCCAGCTGGTCCTAGTTTCAAGCTGATGGGTGGGTGGGCCTTTGTTCTTTTGGGTGACTGAGAGTTCTGTGTGATTCTTAGGCTTGCTGCTGACTAGTAAAGCCTGGGTCCTCAATTCTGATCCCGTACCAGTGGCTAACGTTCCCTGACATTCACTGCTGGAAAAGCAGGACCTTATGTTAGGCATCAGCCCCAGAATATGCTCCCTGGAGGGTCTGCTCCTGGTAACTGGCATGTTGCTTCCAGGTGCGGAATGAGTTCTACAGGGTGACTTCTCCTGTGGAGTAATTACACCCCAGGTGTAGTCTACACCCCAGGTGTAGTCATAGGTATTTGGGTAGTGAACTGACTCTTCTGCCACCCGCCTATGGATGGCACCTTCAGAAAGGGTTAAGGAGACATCACCAACGAAAACAACATGGCACTTACTTCTCTGTGTCATGTGGAGGTGGAGCAAGCCTACCATCTAACGACCCTCTAGAAACTGGCTGGGGGCCACTGCCTGTGTTGCAAGTGTGTCTCATCAATATCACTTTGGGGAATAAGTCACATTTGAAGACTCTTAATTGACCGCAGCAGTTTCTGTTTTAAAATAAAAACATGTAGCACTTGGCATGTGTATGCCAGCTTAGGCAGGCACCTCTGTTCAGAGTATAACGTGGATCCTGTGGAAGTCCTTAACCTCTTCTGGTTCCGAGAGCTCCCATGAGAGTGTTTCATTAAGCCAATGAAACTAGTGAAAACCTTCCTAAACCTGTTTGCTGCTGTTTTTCCTTTTGGCTATTTATCTATTCATGTGGCGCTTGTATGTAGGCCAGGCTGGCCTTATTACTGGGTTTAACGGTGTGGTGCCACTATGTCCGGCTGTTCTGTGTTTTCACAAACTAGTAGTATGTGTGTGAGCACACACACTGCACCATGTGTAGGTTAGAGGACAAATTGATGGGATTGGGTCTCTTCTCATGTTTACTGCGAATGGAACTTGGGATGCCAGACTTGTATGTGGCACCTGCCATATACAGTGAGCTATCTTGCAGGCCCTGGTTTAAATGTTTTGAAATGCCTTATTTTGTGGGTGCACCATGTTTGGGGTCATGCATGTCACAGTGGCTATGGAAGCATTTCTCCTGCTTTGGCCTTCAGTGCTGAGATTACAAATGTGTACCACCACACCAGGGCTCACGGCTATTTTAGATATTTAGAATTTCTCCCCAAGTGAGTGTCCATCTTTCCCCTGTGCTTCTAAGAACTAAAGGGAAAGGGGAATGAGCTTCGATCCTGTCCTTGAGGATGTGTTCGTGTAGCCCGAGAGGTGGGGGCTGCAGTCTCTTAGCTGTCCCTACTCTAAGCCTCTTGCTGCTGCTAATGATAAGAACAAACTTGGCATTACATTTTAAATTTTGAAATAAGGTCTTGTTATGTAGACCAGGCAGGCCTTGAACTTACAGCACTAATCTGGGACAATTACTCCCACAGCATCCAGTTTCCATTTTTGTTTGTTTTTTGGTTTTTTGTTTTGTTTTGTTTTTTTCAAGACAGGGTTTCTCTGTGTAGCCCTGGCTGTCCTGGAACTCACTGTATAGACCAGGCTGGCCTCGAACTCAGAAATCCCCCTGCCTCTGCCTCCGAAGTGCTCGGATTAAAGGCGTGCGCCACCACTGCCAGGCCAGTTTCCATTTTTATATTGTGACAAAGGGACAGTGGTTTAAGGGTTAAAAAGACCTCTAAGCATCTAGCTAATACACAGCAGCTATGCAAGGTGTCTTTATGGTGATGGAAATTGGAGATTTTTCAAATGTTGGTAGCTCTATTGTGTCAAAGGGCATATCAGAATGTAATGGGCCAAGATTTTTGTTGTTGTTGTTGTTATTATTATTATTTAGTTTTCTAGTGCTGTGGATAAGACTATAGAAACAATTTGGCCAAATGAACTATTAGAGTCCCAGTTTATTAGCAAGTTAAGCAAACATAAGATTACATTTCAGCCATTGTATTCAGAATGAACAAAATTGGGAAAAAGAAATAAAGAAACAGGGTTGGGCATGGTGGTGCACACTTTTAAATTAATCCCAGCTCCTGGGAGGCAGAGGCTGGCAAATCGAACTCAGGGCCAGCTGGGTCTACATAGTGAGTTCATAGCTAGAACTATGTAGAGAGACATTGCCTCAAAAAACAAAGTGCAGAAAGTCCATGTCTAGAGGAAATGTTTATAGGTGTCAGGCACAGTTCTGGCTGGTGAGTTACTGTGCTCCCTCTCCTGCTTGACAGCCTCAGGAAGGAGCCCTAGGCATGTGTGTGGAAGAGTACTCTAGTGTGGATGGGATACTTTGGAAGTAAGAGAGAGAGAGATGACCTCTGGAAAGGAGTGGAGGAGTCTCAAGGCAGGGCTAGTGTGAGCAGAGGTGGGAGGGAGGCATTTGTTATTTCCCAGTCTCTCACTAGACCAAGGCTTACAGTTGATAGTGAGCGAAGTAGCGATTCTATCCTCTCACAGATGTCCCAGTGCTCTTAACTGCTGAGCCATCTCCAGCTTCAAAGATGCTCCTTTAAATCCACAGGGCCAGTAAGCTTGTAGACAGGGTTTCGCTTTGGTGGACACTTCCTAGAACTCAGTATGTACCTCAGTCAGCCTGAGTCCCAGTGCTCTTGGTAAAGGTGGGAGCACCGTGCTTACAGGTGGGTTCCTGAGTCTGACACTGGGTTTTGGGGACTGAGGTAGTCACCCTTCATATACAAGGGCTTTATTACCCACCCAGCCGTCTCTCCAGCAACTGGTTTGGATTTGTTTTCTCTGCCTATAAACGTCCATTTGTTTTTGTCTCATTTATTTAAAGTGACTGTCCTCTTTCATTGAGTTCTGCTTGCTGAATATCTATTGTCTGTCTGTCCATCTTATCATCATCTGTTTTTCCTTCTAGTTAATTGGAGACAGACTCTTACCATGTAACCCTGTCCAGGCTGGCCTATAGCTCAGACCCTCTTGCTGGTTTTCTGGCCTGTTTGGATCACAGGTGTGCATCACTGAGTTGTTGATTTGTTGAGCTTTTGTCAGAACCCTGTGCTCCTGCTAATCTGCTTCTGGATTCCCTTCTGTTCTTCAGGTTCTCCACCACAAAGGACCCCTTTGTCAACATTGCATCTTGCTTATTGCAGCTGCTTAGTAGCCCTGGTGTTGAGGGGAAGGAGGGAGTCCTTAGGTTCTTTTTCCAAGGAGTTTTGCATTATCTGTTTCTGTGTACAAATGTTAGCCTCGGCTTCTTGTAGTTGTAGAAATAGTCATCAGTTTGACTAGATTTGGGTTGAAATCTGTGTTTTTTAAGTGTACTCTTGAATTAGTGTGCTCATGTGGTATTTATTATATGGGCATAAGCATGTGTAGATGTGCACCAGTGTTCAGTGCCAGGCCAAAAGAGGTTCTTGGATGCATTTCTCTACCACTTTTCTGTCTATTCCTTTGAGGCATCATCTCTCTGAACCTGCTCTTGCATTTTTTTTCTCATGGAGGCTCAAAACCACCAAGCCCCAGTGAGCCTTTGTCTCTTCCCCCACAGGGCAAGTGTGTACTTATGGGCCTGACTTGTTTGTTTCCTGGATGCTGGGTCCAAACTCCGGGCATCACGATTGCACAACAGGTGCTGTTCTGCTGGGTCTTTTCTTAAGCTCTTTGGTTGTCTCTCCCCCTACACCCCCCAACTGCATGTAGCATAGGTTGGCCTAAAGCTTCTCTGTGTACCCAAGAATGTTCTTGAACTCCTTTGTCTTGCTTCCTTCTCCTGAGATCACAGGATTTCATCATCGTTCACTGTTCACAAAACGTGTTGTCATTCACTGCTGAATTGTTTAATTTAGAAGATCATGTTTACCGTGTTGAGTCTTGACACGGTAGGTCTGATTTGACCTCAGTGGCTACTATTCGTACGCTCTGTGGATAGCCAGTGTTGAGTTCACCATTGCTCTGTAAGCTCAATCTTTGCTACCTGGGGCGGCTTCCTTTACATTGAAATGGGGCTTCTTTTGCTATAAATTCTCACAATACATCTGGGCACTAAGTTTAAGGGTTAACTTAAATAGAAAGGATGCTGGGTAAGTCTCTAAGGAGAGAAACCTGGAGTAGTGGAAATTGGTGTGGCTTAAGATGAGGCCGTCATCCCATGATGAAAGTGTTAAAGAAATTCAGATTTCTGCCAGGCAGTGGTGGCGCACGCCTTTAATCCCAGCACTTGGGAGGCAGAGACAGGCGGATTTCTGAGTTCGAGGCCAGCCTGGTCTACAGAGTGAATTCCAGGACAGCCTGGGTTATACAGAGAAACCCTGTCTCGAAAAACCAAAAAAAAAAAAAAAAAGAAAGAAATTCAGATTTCATGTTAGAGATTATTTAGTCTTAGCCAAATAAAAGAATGTAAAACCTTTGCTTATTTATTTTTGTTTACTTACTTTTAGTTTTTTGAGACAAGGTTCTAACTGTAACATCCCCTGCTACAATTTGTAGATCAGGCTGGCCTTGGTCTGCTTCTTTCTGCCTTGTGAGTGCTGGGATCAAAGGTGCGTGCAACTGCCTGGTTTGTAGCAGCACCACTTGAAGCTTACCCCTGACTAGCCTGCCCACTCAGACTATCCATTTTATTTATTTGGCTTAGATAATTATTGGGAGGTAACCTCTAATCCACTTTTCTAACTGCTGGCCTGGTTACCTCCCCAGCAGTGCACCCCAAATACTTGCTATTTCTCTTGGCCATGTGCTCATGGTCCACCTCTCATGGCAGTTTTCTCCTTCTCTTCTCGTTGGACCTCCTTTACCTGGTCTCTTCTCTCCTTTCTCCTCACTCACAACCAGGTAACTTAAAACCCACCTACCTCTAAATCCTCCAGTAATTGGCTGTAGTCAGTTTTATTAGTAGTTTTAAATCAAGGAACAAGGTTTACACAAGGTTTACCAGCAAAAGCTGGTGTGAGAATTCACTGTTGGGCATAGACCTTTCCTTCCGGTACAGAATTTAGCACTACAATACATAGCAACAGACCAAACCTCTGCGATGTTTGTTTTTGAGAAAGGTCTCACTGTGTAGCCTTGCTTTGTTGACCAGACTGGCCTAGAACTTAGAGATCTGTCTCCCTCTTCCTCCCATGTGCTGGGATTAAAGGAGTGCACCACTGTATCTGGCTGTAAGCTTTTTCTGAAGATTGGGTCTTCTGTGTAGCTCATTCATCCCCCTGCTTAAGCCCCAAGAGTATCTGTATTATAGGTCCTTTTGTTGGAAAGTTGTTTTTTTTTTTTTTTTTTTAAAGATTTATTTTTATGTATGTGAGTACACTGTAGCTGTCTTTAGACTCCACAGAAGAGGGCATTGGATCCCATTACGTACGGATGGTTGTGAGCCACCATGTAGTTGCTGGGAATTTAACTCAGAACCTCTGGAAGAGCAGTCAGTGCTCTTATTTACCATTGAGTCATCTCTCCAGCCCCTTGGAAAGTTGTTACATCCTTTTTACTCTAACTTCACTCTAAGCTTATTTATCTTTGAATAGAAGAAACCAGGTATGAAAGGAAAGAGGTTGCTGATTCTAAGGCGTTAGAGGCCTTCTAGGCCACAGATAGCTCTGGATGTCTGCTGTGCTTGCTCCTGTCCCTCATACAGCTTGCAGGGTTACCCAAGCTACCCAAGGAGGGTCTTGACTTAGCTAATAATTTAGTTGTGCTTTTGGTATTGATGTTTCTCTCTCTCTCTCTCTCTCTCTCTCTCTCTCTCTCTCTCTCTGTGTGTGTGTGTGTGTGTGTGTACAGTTTTATAAGGCTACAAACTCACTGAAAAAATCCAAAGCAGGGAGCCAGGAGGGTCAGCGGGAAGCTTCTGGTCCTTCCGGGGATTACTGCCCTGTCTATGGAAGGATGGCATGCCCGGCAGCCTGGTCTCCTGGCTGCTGCAGGTGCTGCCTAGCACTCCTGCGTGCCTGTTTCCATGCATACTGTATCCTCCTCCCCATAGCAGTTGGGGCACACCACAGTTTAGCAGACTTTTGTTGTGTGGAAAAGCATAGTCTGCAGCCTCCTTGGTACTTTGCACCTCTCAGTTCCCATTGCAGTGTTCAGACCAGAGTTTAGAAGACACACATTAGAATAAGATCTCCTGGGAACAGGTTTTTACATGATAAAGCTAAACTGAAAGCCCTGGTTTTATTTAAGGAGTACAAATTACATGTGTCTTTCCTTGGGGCTTCATTTTCATGTAACTAATTTAAATCAGGGTTCTTTTAGACCATAGAGATGTTCTGTAAAATAGGGTCTATTTCTAGCTTTCAGGCTCCACTGCCTTTAAAAACTGTGTGAGCAATGACCCCTGAAGTGGGCTTTCTACTTTGTCGGACTGGGTACCTGGAGCTGCATACCCAGTGCAAAAACCCAAGTCAGCCCACTTTCGCTTCATGACTTCAGTTGAGACGATCTTATTGCCGGTGATATCTTGTAAGGAATTCATAGACTAACTGGCACATACATCAAATAGAGATTCACAGCCTGGGGAGAGGGAAAGTTAGTCAGTCTAGACTTTCGCGGAACTAGTATCTTAAAAGGGATCTTTTGCTTTTGATGGCCAAGACAGAGGTCCAAGCACTGAGTACTGATTATGGGCTTCCTCTGCATCCATTCCTTGGGGAACCTGCTGGGAGGGACCTCTTAGGTGATCGAGTTCACCTTGGTCTTCAGAGTCCTGCATGGCTGTTTGTGGTCCTGTTTCTCTCCAACTCCTGCTTTGCCTTTCTTTTGTATAGCCCTTGTTCCTGTTCCTTCTGTGGCTTAACTACCCACCTGCTGTGGGTTATTCTTACCAGGGTTTGCTCACCTCACTGCTAGCTTGTCATCTCCAGAATCTACTCTGTAGCTATGGCATATGCTAAGTCCAGGTTCTGTAACTTTAAACCCAGAGCTCTCCATTGCCATTTGTTACTTTCATGCTAGAGAGTTGGTCCTGTGGTCAGTGTTCTAAGCCTTTGGTTAGAGCTCTGGTCTTGGCCATCAGTATGGTCAGTCATGCCACTGGAGAAAGGTTAGTTGATTCTGGAGACCAGAAAGACTCCTTGGTGTTGAAACATTAGAGTGCTGCAGGACTAAAGTACAGGACCAGGCTGTGTGTTGATCATTCTAAGTGGCCAAAACCAAAATAAGATACCATAAACTTCTAACTCAGAAAAGCTGGATGACCTTGTCCTTGTATGTGTCTGCATCTCCGACCAGCGGCTGATTGACCTGTGTGGTGTGGGTGCTGCTGTTTTCATGAGAAAAGTGCTCGCTGCATTTTTGGGTGTGCAAACATGAGAGCTTGGACAGAAGAACTTGTCTTTCAACCCCCCCCCCCCCCAAGTAAAAGATAACAGAAATGTTAACAGAACAGAAATGCCCTGGGAAGCTTGATTTGTAAAACTCCCACACTTGAGCAGAAGGGTCACACGGTGCATTCTTTTCATCCCTTCTGGCAGTGAGAAGAAACAGTGTTGCACAGTGTAGAGCATCTATACAACACTGTTGGAATGTCAGAGAGGATCCTCTCCCAGCCAGCCATCTTTCTACCTGCTCTCTGGAGACAGGGTCGTACTATACTGACCTGGCTATCCTGGAACTCACTCTGTAGACCAGGCTGGCCTTGAATTCAGAAATCTGCCTGCCTCTGCCTCCCAAATGCTGGGATTAAAGGCGTGCATCAGACCACCGCTGCCCGGCTGCACAAATAATTTTTAAAGGACCCTTCTGCTGAAATTGATCTTTTTAGCTTTCTCTGGTAGTGGATACAAATCTACAGGTGTGATAAAATCATATAGAGCCAAACAATAAGTAAATGCTGAGATTTATGTTTAGGGTTGTGGATTAATTCTGGACCAGATGGAGTAGGACCTAGTTTTGTTGTTTGCAGTAGGGGAAACCAAGGAAAAAGTATAGTCTCTCTGCATTGTTTGCATCTTGAGATGAAAATCTCTTAGTCTAGGCTTGTCTTCCCTGCCCAGTGCTGGCCACCACCCACCACCCACCACCCACCACCAGCTATGTGATTCCAAGATATGGAACCCAGGCCTCCATGTGTATAGTTGGCAAACACTCTACCAGCTGAGCCCTAGTTCAGCACAAAATTGTAAAAAAGCATCTATACATACTTAAAACACTATTAGCCTTCTCACCAGTCCAAGTGTGACCTTAGTCAGCCTGTGGTTCTGTCAGTAAGCGAGGGTTATGATTATTGCTGAGAACCTGCGTACCTGGTACTAATAGTTTTAAGCTTGCCCACACCAAGCTGGCTCTCTCTTGCTGAGTCACCCCCAAGTCCCTCTGTCTCACTTTTGTTTTAAAACTTTCCATTCTCCTGCTTTACCCTCCCCAGTGCCACCCATGGTGTGTCCCCGTGATCCTGGTTAGTGAAATGCTTGGGAGTCATTCTTTACCACTGCCTCTGCTCCAGCCCAGATAGAAGCTTTCCTGCTGCTGTGTCCAGCACAGCCAGGGGCATACCTGAAAGGAGAGGTGAGGGAAGGCGGAAAAGAGAAAAACACAGCCACAGAAAAGCTAAGATCAGGTGGACTGGCGCTCTGGAGGAATGGAGCATCCCAGAAGCTCAGTGTAGTCTGTACAGTTTAGTAATGTACACAGCTGAATGTCAAGGAAGCTGGCTTAACTGATGTTGGTAGGGGACAGACTTGAGGCTGTGTGTAAATGGGATGGATATTTGGGCATTTTCTGCATACACGATCAGTGGACCAGAGGAAAGCTGGGGAGCTTTGCCGTTTTCCCCATGAGCCTGAGGCTGTGGCCTTGACATGGCCAGTAAATGTCAACACCACACATTTCCCTGGGACCCCACACACTCAGCTTCCCTTGTCTCCATCCTCCACTGGTATCTGCTCCATTCTAGTTCACTGTTCACTGTGGGAGATTGTGTCAGGGAGTCAGTGGGTGAAGGTACTTGCTACCAAGCCTTGCCGGCATTTATTTGACCCTGAGTCCCACACAGTGGGGCAGAAAAAAATCAACTCTACCCCCACCCCAAATAAGTGTGTGTGTGTGTGTGCGTGTGTGCGTGTGTGTGTGTGTGTGCGTGTGTGTGTGTACTCTGTAGCCCTTAATTTTTTTCTTTAGTTGTTTGAGACCTAAGGCATACATGGTAAAATTTTCTATCAGTCATTTTCCTTGCTTCTTAGGCCTGAGGACTTGGTAATTTAAAAATTTTGGAGTCATTCAGATTTACAGAGAAGTTTCAGAGTTGTTACAAGGAATTCTCTTTCTCTCCCATTTGGCTCTTCCCTAGGTTAAAATCTCCATCAATTCACAGATGTGGAATTGACCTTACTACCAACTTCTCACCAACTTAAGGCTGCTTTTGTGGTTTAACTAGTGTTCCCATGAATGCCCTCTTACTGGTCACATCATCACTTTGTCTTGTCTCTGTTGATAAAGTTGTTGGGTTTTTTTTTTTTTTTTGGGTCCTAAAAACAAGAATTTTGCAGGATGCTTTAAAAAAAAAAAAAAAAGAATGTTGGGGTGTACAGCTCCTGGAGATTCTATGCATTCACTCCGCTGTGGACGACAGAACCTTGCCTCTCTAGCCCCCTAGACTTGCTGGGCTACAGAGCCATGAGCCATGGCTGGGAACTACAGGCTTGGGCAAGAAGGTGAATGAGAACTTCCATACCAGTACCCCATAGCTCAGTTACCCCTCGTGATTGGGGTGTTGATTAAGTAATGTCAGTCTAAGATATATATGCAGAATAATGTATACCCTCCCCTTCCCACCCCCTCCCTCCCTCCCTCTATTTCTGTGCCCCTATCCTTCAAAATCTCTCTCCCACCTTCTTTCTCCCCCTTTTTGTGGTACTGGAGATTGAACATAGGGCCTCATGAATGCTCTAGGCAAGGACTGAGCTGTATGCCAACTCCTTTTGTTACTTTGTATTATGTAATCTGAATTGAGTTTAATGTGGGTTGAGAGGAGGAGGAGGAGGAACCATGTAGGTAGAACTGGATGATGGGGATGAGGATGTGGCAGCTAGCTATGTTGGGTGACCTGCCCAGGACCCAAGGATTGGCCTCTGTACTCTGTGTTCCGCCTCATGTTGTAGTACGGGTGGTTTTTAGTAGGTTGTTACCACAAGTTGAGTCTGGAGTGGGGTCAAGTGAAAAGATGCTTAGGGCTCCAAGGAGAGCTGGAAATTTCCAGCCAAGGCTACCACATGGTGGTAGTAATGCACAGATGCTTGGTTATCAGGTTTTGATAATTATTTTATACTGAATATGTTTTCTGCTCTATCCTTTGTAGGCCAACACGGGGTTCTTCATCTGAGCTCTAATATCTTTGAGACTGAGGTGCTAAATTAGTGCTACCAATTTCCATAGCAGTTGGCAAGTGTTCTATGGTGAGATGGAAGTCCTGTTATGACATCACAAATGGAGGTAGATGGCAGGAAGCACAGACCTCAGTCAGGAGGAGGAAGTTTGCTTAGGCTCTATAACTAGTCAAGCAGCTGGAGTGGTTCTAAAATAGAGACTCCTTTTTTTTTTTTGCCTTTTAATAAGCACACAAAATTAAACCTGATAACCATGATGAAAGTGATGTACCCTCTTCTGAGTGACACCCACTTTATAGAATGGCAATAGCTTTGTTTTCTGCAGATGCTGGGCATGTGGAGGTTGGGAATTGTGGAGCTTGTTGGGAAGGAGTGCTCAGAATTGAACCAGAACCTCTTGCTGAGTTAATTTTCTCCTTCTCACTGAGCTATGCTCGCAGCCCCAGGGGCTTTCTTCTAGTCATTTAGCTTTGGACATTGTCCTTGTTGGCCACATGATGCTTCATTATTTGTGATGGTTGTGTGTCAGAAAGTTAATAATACTGGGGTTCTTTTTTGGCCAAATAATGTTAAATTACTTCCAACTAGGACCAGGAAGAGAGTTGAGCAGGTAAATTGTTGGGCAAGCCTGGGGACCTTTGTTTGGAGCCCACACTTAACCTGTAACCCCAGTGCTTAGGGCTGTGAGTCAGGGCAGGCTTGAGACAAGTGGATCCTGAAGAGCAGCTCATTGGTCAGCCAGTCTAGTGCAGTAGGTGAGAGTCATGTTCAGTTAGAATTCCTGAGCCCAAAAATAAAACGTGGGAATCGAGAAGACAAATTAGGCACATTAGGCACTGGTGACGGACTGACTGCTCACATACCTACCCAGGCAGGAGGACCGAACCCAGGAGAGAAGCCCATTTATATACTACAAACCAGTTCTTCGGTGTGCATTCCACAAGAAAGGAACCAGTCTTCCAGTAGTTCTTATTCTGACGCCAGAATTATCATGTATTAGGTTTTAAATGTTCCCAAATAACTTTCCACACTGGCCATTCTGTCCTTTGGGAGATAGACTGTGCTGCCTGGCCAGGCGTTTAGTGGCTTTCTGTGGTTGAGTTTCCAGCATCTGGTAGACCAACAAGGGACCTTGTGGCATTTTATAGCCACTCAGCCTCAAGTGTCCACCTGTGTGGTGGGTTACTTTGGGTATGAGTTACTTGTGGCGTTGGAGGATGCTCTCCTGTAGGATGCTGTTTGTTTTCCCCTTGGATCTGCCTACTGTAGATCAGCTCTCTTTAGTAGGGGAACGAGAGCTGGGACATCAGGCTCTCCTCACTCTTAACACTGCAGCCGGTGGAATTTGCTCACTTTACTCTGACCACAGTGTGTGTCACATGTGACGTGTGAAGCCATAGCTCTTTAGAACTCAGTTTTTGCACAACACAACTTTTGCTAGAGAAGCACTCTCACCTAGCACAGCTTATTTCAACAAACAGCCTTTAATTCCTGCAAAACTGAAACAACCCTCTTGTAGCTGCAGTCTGAATTATTTTATCATATTTAGATTTTAGTAGAATAAAAGCAGACCTTTGCCTTCAGTTACTAATGTTTCAGGATGCTTGTAATTTAAAAGGATGTTTTGAGAGTGGTTTTCAGGTTGGCATTTTGACGTAAATTGTGTTTAAAGGCATTTGTGATGGGATCAGACTGCTGCCAGGTGGGATGGAAGGGCATTCTTTTAGGATCTAACACCTCCACACTTGTGTGTGCAACAGACTGGTCACTGTCGCTTAACATCCTGTGAGGTTCCAGATAAACAGGATCAAATAGGAATAGGTCCTCAGTTGAGAATGTCAGGGAAGTGAACGGCAAGCTCTGCCTATTTCAGTTCACAGCTCTCCTGGATTTATTTCTGTTTGTGAGACAAGGTCTCACTGTAAATCCCTGGCTGGCCTCAAAACAAATCCACCTGTCTCTTGGGATAGAGGCATGAGCTACCATGCCCAATTTACATTTTTTTGTGGGGTGTGTGTGTGCGTGTGTTGCTTTGGGGGAGAGGGACAGTGAGAAAACGTGAATAGATGTGCGTATGCTCTGGTGGCTACGTGGAGCTCAGAGGACAACTTTTAGAGTTGGTCCCTCCTCCCACTGCATTTCATAGATGGAGCTCAGATTGAGTGTTGTGCCACAAGCACTTTAACAGGGCTGAGCTATTGCCCTGGCTACAGCCCTTCTGCTCAGTAACAGGTGTGCATGTAAAGCAGTTTTTAAACACAGGCAGCACTGACAGACTGCTTCCAAGCTTATAAAACTGTGAAGGGTGGTCTGATGGCGTGGGGGAATGGATGTAGGCCAGAGACTCTGAAGTGCCCAGTTGTCCTCGCCTTGCTCATTATTTAGAAAATTTAGACCTGGTTAAATCACCGAAGAGATTCTCACCGGCTCCTGCAGAGCCTATGCATTTTCAAACATCATTGGTTTGTCACCTGCCTAGCACTTGGGTTCCAAGGCAGATAATTATTGTGAGTTCCAGGCTAGCCAGAAGGTGTCCTTTAAAGATCCCCCCAGTGTTCCACATCCCTCAAACAAACCCTTATCCAAGGGATTGTGGGCCAGTTTTTAAAAGTGTTTGTTTTTAGTCATAGATGTCTATGTCTAAAATGTATTACAAAAAGTTAATAATACATTTGTGTATTGTTAACCTGTGGATTGGAAGTGATCTTACGTTTGTCTGTCTAAATGTGGATGAAATGTCTTATCTATTGAGAGTTTTGAGATGCAGAGATGGGGAAGCAGGAGTTCTTGGAGAGTTTTCATGTTCCAGCTGGAGGCTTGCAGTTTAAGAGCCAAACAGCAGGGGGAACAGCTACAGCACTGAGCTCTGTCCATGGTTCTGAACGGGGGGGGTTGGTATGTGTGCATGTGAGTAACAGGTACCCTCAACAGTTCAGATGAAGACATTATGTCCCTGGGAATGAAGAGTTACAGGCAGTTGTGAGCTGCTAAATTGGTTTGGGAACCAAACTTAGGTATTCTGCAGAAGCAGTGAATGCTCTTAATCTCTGGACCTCTGAGTCATCTCTTCATGCCTGGGTTAAGTTTTTGTGTGTGTGTGTGTGTGTTTTCCCAGTACTAAGTGTGGGACTCAGGAATCGTTGTGTATGCTAGGCAAGAGCTCTCCTAGGACTTACAGCCCTACCCTGGAGGGATTACATTTTAATTAGTAGGACGCTTACTGCAAAATGACTTTCCGTATCAGTTATGTAAAGGTTCTTAAATCTCAGCCATCAGCCACTACAGAATAAGAGTAAATAAGAAATGGTACACGCAAGCGTCTTATATACAGAATAGTCCTTTTATTAGTTACACATGGGGCAGATTATCATGCATTGTGGCCAGTATTCATCTACTGTCAAACTTTGAAAACTTGCATTAGTAAATGTAAGTTACAATTAGAATTTAGTAACTACAAATTATCAAGCATAAATATTCTTGTGCATCTGGTCCAACTGTGAAGATCAGCTCATGAGTTTCTTCTTTTTCCTTAAAGCTGGAGATACAGATGACCCACCAAGAATTACTCAAAACCCTGTCATCAATGGGAATGTAGCCCTGAGTGATGGGCACAGCAACGCAGAGGAGGACATGGAGGATGGTAAGTACTGCTCACTTACTCACAGCCGTGGAGCACTCTCAAAAATAAAATCCACCTGTATTTTTTCCTTGAGTACTTTCTAGTCTTTAGTTTTCAGGAGGTTATATCTGAGGGCAATTTAGGATCCTAGTTTTATTTTGAATTTCAAGACTGTGTAAAATTACAAGGTAAGTTGCTTCTCAGTCTGGGCAAGGGGGTTCAAATCCAGAGGTTTATAGTGAGTGGGTGTTTGCTCATGCCCACAGGTCTCTAGCTACCGTTAGCATTCAGGGTGCCAGGGAGATTTTCTCTTCTCATTTGTTTGCAGCAAGATGCTTCCAGGCTTTGGGATTTGGTTTTCCACTGCATTCCCACTTTAGTGTCTTATCAGTCCTACAATTGAGAACACCTCCCAGCTGCTGTTAGGAATGAAGAAAGAACCAAGCGTTGGGCCTTGTACTTCCTCCACTCACTTTTCTCTGTAGCTTCCATGTGGAAAAGCATATGCATGGGCACTTTGTATCAGGGGATCACTTTTTTCTTTTGAGAAATCTTTTTTATGATATATCATCTTAAGAGATGTAAACATTTGCAAGCCAAAGTCCTGAGAAGGGAGCAGCCAGTAATTTTATGCAGCCCCTGGAATCTTGCAGTGTAATATGAAACCATGTTCTGTACAAGCATGTCCATCAATCCTCATGAGGGTTGTGTCCTTCCCAGGGGAGTAACGGGGCAGTTGAAAGAAACCATCAGGCACGGGCTGCACCACCAGAAGGACTGCTGTTCAGACCTCCTGCCAAAAGTTCAGCCTCCATGCGAAACTGCAGCCGCAGTTGAGAGTTCTCTCACAGTGCGGTTTACCCCTGGCAGCTGGCTGAGGCAATTTCTGAGGAAGGTAAAGAGGCGTGGGCTACACCCCGCTGCTTTGTTCCCCGTGGAGTGCGCTTTCCACTGTAGATGAAGGGCATCGGTGTGGGTGTGGTTTTACTGGTTATTGGGCGTTTGGTGGTTTCACTTTGGACACCAGAGATGCCAGGATCGTTTCAGAGAGGACATTGGGAAAGTGGCCAGGCAGAGGTGCCAGGTGTGCATTTTGGGGTCAGTTGGAGTTGTATGTAGAACTGTAGCCAAGCCTGCCCCTCAGCTCTCCCAGTGAGTGCAGCTTGTTTTAAGCAATTCCTCTCTTACTAGGAGTGTAGGGAGACATAGATACAGCTATGAGACATGGGTGATTCTGTGTGTTGGAGGACACCAGTGTTTCCCACTAAACCCTCCCTGCTTCCTCTGCAGCCATGACAGCCAGCCGGATGTCTCTAGACATTGCTAAATGTCTCCTAGGGGCCTGGGTGGCCTAGATTGAGAGTCAGCATTCTCTTATCTCGGGGTAAATAGTACTGAATTCTTAGTACTCATGCTCTATCACAAGACCCGAGAGTAGCAGTAACCCAGCTTGGCTTCTCAGATGGGGAAGCAGAGCAGCGGTCCTCATGGTGTGCAGTTGGAAGTGTCTTCAGCAAGGGCTGGACCCGGGCCTGTTGACAACATGGCAGAGACAAGGGAGGGTGGGGCTCTGTTTCTGGAGCAGATCTTAGGGTGAACTTTTCTAGAGGTAATGTGACTGAAACACTGATGTAGGTTGTGTGTGTCATGTGGCCGGGGTTAGAACCTTGGGAAGTTTGAGGAGCTCTGCACTGCCATGCCTCAGCCTCCCATGCCCAGGGGCTTTCTTAACGATCCCTTAGACTCTGGCTTTGAACCCCTTTACTTAGATCTTTTAAAAACATACCAAACTAGGTCACATGATCTAGAAAACATTGGATTGAGGCCAATTTGTAACCAAATGATCCGTGACTTTATTGTGCTCAGTCCTCAGAACCATCTCATCTAAGAACTTAGGTAGCTAGGCAGTGTAGACATTAATGGAGGGCATGTGTAGTGGAGGAAGAGAGCATTTTTAAAAATGCCTGGTAACAGACTAGTGGGCGGGCAGGTCTTAGAGCTGCTTCTTATATTTCTTATTCCATCAAGTATTTTTCGTTAGATGACTATGAGAAGTTTTAGAGCAAACACGTGGGCTATGAAGATCTAGGTAGAGTTTCGTTAAATTGTAGGTCACTGGAAACAACCCATTTAAGATTAACTGACTTGCAAAATTTGCATTAGAATGACTAGTACGTCAGAAGGTTTGAGAAGACATCCCTGTAAGAGTTGCCATATGGGGAAATTAGTCCCCTCAAGAGCCCAAGTGTCCAGTCTGTGTGTGCTTTTCCTGGTTGAGGCCAGGGCAGTCCACTCAGAGGGGTTTTGTTTTGTTTTTGTTTTTGTTTTTGTTTTTTGTTTTTTTTTTTTAAGTATAGAAGCTCCCATGTACCACTGTATTATTCATTCTTGGGCAGAGACCATTGTCAGGTTGGTCAGTCTCAAGGAATTCCCTCTAAGAGAGGGTAAGCAGCAGGCTTTTACAGTGCTGTGGTGGATAGGTTTCAGGGTTCTCTTAGTTAGGCCTCTCATTTGGCAGTTACAAATTCTCATTTGTCCTATTTGTTTGAGCACCAAGGGCCTTGTTCATCATGTCAGCTGTAAGCTGGCTCTACGATTGGATTGTATCCCAGCCTCCAGGTTATTCACAAGAAGTTTCAACTTCCTTAGCCTGTTCTAAGAATGTGCCTTCAGTATAATGCAGAAATCCAGTGTGACATGTAATGAAGTAGACTAGTGACTAGGGACCATGGACAGTGCCAGGGTCTCCTTTGAAAAGATTACACATTAAGATCAATGTCACCACTGTTTTTACTTAATATTTAAAGAATAATTTGGCGATTTGACTAATGTGTGGCATGGAAGAAAAAAAAATTGTAGTCTGCTCCAATTCTTGTGGGTATAAATGTAATCTTACAAGTCTGAATTGCGGGGACAGGCTAGCTTTATTGTAGAGTGCACCATCACTGTTCTTGGTGTCTCCACAGATGACATGCGTGATGTCAGTATGCCTCCATTTCCTTATCTGTAAAGTGGAAATTAATGCTGCTCAGGTGCAATTTGTATGTCCATTAAAGCATGTAGCTCACCTTTTCTGCTGAGTCCGTTTAGGCAAATTCATGGACAGAATTCTTTCCCCTTCAAGCAGGTGCAGGAATACCCCACCCAATGACTTAGCTCAGTCATCAGCACCCTGGCACAGCTTCCTGGAGCTGCTCTTCTGTGTGCTCCTACCCTGACTTGAGGGAGCCGGGATGTGCTTGGTTATAAAAGAGGGGTGAGGGAACTCTGACAGACTTTGGTAAAGAATACCCTCTTGTGAGGACTGATGGACATGTTTTCTTAAGAACAGACCCAGGTAGTTGCAAACTTCTAGCAACTTTAGAATATCTAGAACAGGTGATCCCACAAAACCATGTCATGTGCAGTTTGGAGATGGAAGGGTTGTGGGGATCTATTTTGATGGCCTTCAGCACTCTGGGAATGTAGGGGCAGGTTGTCTCTGTTAATGAACATGCTCTTCATAAGTCTACTTATGCATAGGCTTCTGATTATATTGGGGACCTAGAAGCCAGGGAAGTCAGTACCTGATTCTATGTGGGGGGAGGTGGATCTTAGTCCCTACCATTCAGGGAGCTCTTTCCCCTTTGTTGCATGACAAGCACAAAAAGTGATTCCTTCAGACACTTATGCAGCCCCTGGGTTTCCTGTGGCTTTTGTCATGTTTTACTGGTGCTTGTCAGTAGCAACTGGCAGAGCGGCTGTGGAAGAAGATGGCTCACTCTCTATAGCTTGAGTGCAAACAGTGAGACATTGCTGGGACTGCATCAGCTCACTGGCCTGTGGCCACTTGTAAATGATACCCTTTTTCAGATGATACGTTTTTTATTGAGACACCGAACCTCTGAACAGAGACAGTGAAGACATTAGTTTCTCTATAAACAAATTGCTACCATAAGGGATCAGCTTATTATTTCTTTCACTGAAGTTGAAGCTGAGGGACTGTCAGTCATATGCTCTACTGTGTCCCTGGCACAGCGGCCAGCCTTTCAGCCACCTTTCTCCTCTCCAGCCATTCCCACTTACAGAAGTCTTCCCTCCCAAGTCTGTCCCCTCAGTTGATTTCAGGTTTGGGGGAATGAAAACTGAAGCGGATATTCATCCCCTAAACCCTTAGTTCTCTGGGGGAAGGCAGATGTGGGTGAGTGGGCATCTGTTAGTGTCCAGCTGTGTAGAAACTGTCTTTATTAGAGCCTTTTCATAAGTTGTTGGAAAGGCCACTATATTTCCCAGAGGCATCAGCAGTTGGACTGGATTGAGATCTTGTAGAGCAGTTTACTGCAGTGTTGATATGCTTTTCGTTAATGCCCTGGCTCCGTAATTGATGGCATGTTTTCTTGCAGACACCAGTTGGCGCTCCGAGGCAACCTTTCAGTTCACTGTCGAGCGCTTCAGCAGACTGAGTGAGTCGGTCCTTAGCCCTCCGTGTTTTGTGCGAAATCTGCCATGGAAGATAATGGTGATGCCACGCTTTTATCCAGACAGACCACACCAAAAAAGCGTAGGATTCTTTCTCCAGTGCAATGCTGAATCTGACTCCACGTAAGAGTTTAAATGATGCAACTACAAATGCACAGATTTCTGGAGGCCAAGCTCCATCAGTCTTGTTCCGTTTCAGATTCTTTGTAACTCTGTAACAGTCCCTTTTCTTTTGACTCTGGGGATGAAACCTAAGGACTTGCTACGTAAGCACACTTACTACTGAGTTACAGCCCTAGCCCTGGTGATAAGAGTGTAATAAAAAAGTAACTTTAGTATGTTAGTGCCCACCAGCCTAGACTGGGTACATTCGGACTCTGCCAGTCCAACCGCTAAACTACTTGTTCCCTTGTCCCCAGAAGCAGATGCCTTAAGTGTGACTGTCAGAAGCTGACATAGAACTCTTCTGTCCTATGCCTATGATGGCTTATGCCTATGGGCTAGTCAGAAACTGTACCTCACAGCAGTTAGTGAGGTGTCTGGCCTATTTGTGGGGGGAAGTTTTGGTCATACTTTTCAAAAGAAGGTTTATTTTTAAATTGTCTTAATACCAGTATTTGGGAAATGGAGGCAGGAGGTTCAGTTTAAGACCAGCCTGGATTATGAGTCCCTGTCTCAGTAACAAACAAAGACATGTTGGAGGTCCTTCCAATTACATGAAAGAGGTTTCATGGTCTGTGAGTCTTTCAAACGTTACCCCTTTGGTTTAATCTCAGAAGTGTGTTCTCCCTTCTTCAGTCCACATCCTCACTGTCAGTACTAAACTCCTGTTGGAATGACAGTTGGGAGAGGGTGTATGTGGACTGTGGAGATCCCTTTGTCTACATCAAGGAGCCTAACATTGTACTTAGGCCTCCTGACACGCCCTGATTGTGGTGCTTGAGGCTCAAAGCCTCAGCATTGCCCCCTCCCCTCCAGAAAGGTATGAAATCAATTTTATATGTAATGAGAGCCACTTACAGATTAAGTGGTAGAACCCAGAGGTGCATCCATCTTCAAGAGGGAATGAAAGAGGAAGGGTTTTGCTTTGTTACCAGGATCACTTTGAATTCACAGTAACCCTCTTGCCTCAGCTTCCTGAGTGGTAGAGATTGTGTGTGTGCTACCATTCCTTGCTCAGCCACTGTTTATTATTGTATCTGCTGTCACAAGGATTTATTTATACATGCCACACAACTACTGAGCTACAGCCCTCACTAGCCACAGTCGTATAAAAAACCTAAGACTGACACTTAAAGTTCAGGCAGAAACTTGTGTTTTTATACTTCACAATTAAACACTTTAAGGGTTAAAACATAAACACAAGCCAGGGCATGGTACACACCTTTAATCATAGCTCTCAGAAGGCAGACAGGCAGGTAGATCTGAGTCCAGCTAGTTACTTGGTGTGACCCTATCTTCAAATAGTAAAATAGAAGCACTAGCTAGTTAATTGTAGTTGTGACCTCAAATCCTTCTATTCTATCCAAGGTAGATTTTCATGTACTGGTTTTGCTGTTTTGAAAATGTGTGGGTCTTGGTTAAACCAGCTGAGGTTTGGTGGTTTTGTTTCCTTCCCTCCCTAATAGGTCGTGGTCCTGTCATGCACAGGCAGTGCTGAAGATAATAAATTACAGAGACGATGACAAGTCATTCAGTCGGCGGATCAGTCACTTGTTCTTCCACAAGGAAAATGACTGGGGATTCTCTAATTTCATGGCCTGGAGTGTAAGTGGCAGTGTTGACTCTCAGTATCTCAGCTGGTATTGCTGGTCTTGTTCTTTTAGTCTTCAAAAATCTTGCTTTGTGAGGAAGTCGGCACCTGGAAGTTGGTATGGCTTTCTGGCATTATGATGTGTTCAGTATATATAAGTATTCGGGTTGCAGCCTTTAAAATTTTACTATGCTGTGTTTACATGGTGTGCAAACTTTATTATCTTTAGTGTGTGGTGTGCAAATAACTGAGTGCAGGCACGCATGAGCTAAGGTGTGGTCCATTTGTGTGGCTTCTGTGGATTTAGCTCAGATCATGGGTTCAGGCTTAGATGCCTGTGTCATCTCACTGGCTCCTCAGACACGGCTCTACCCTTCCTGACAGGGTTTCTCTGTATGTGGCCCTGGCTGTATTGGAACTCCCTGGGTAGACCAGGCCTGCCTCCGCCTCCGCATCTTGAGTGCCTGAGTGCTGAGTGCTTGAATTACAGGTATGGGCCATCACGGCCTGACATCAAGTATGAACTTTTAGAATATCTTTGAAAAACTTGTTTGTATGTGTGTGAGGATGCCACAGGGGCCAGGACTGGCTGTCAGATTCTTTGGGTTTAGAGCCATGGTGTTTGTGATCTGTGAAGTATGGGTGCTAGGACCAAATTCTGATTCCCACCACAGCAGCAAACCTGTTAGGCAGAGCTGTTTCTTCAGTCACATGGTGGAAATCCTTCCTGGTAGAGGTGACCTTTCTTGGGGCCCCTTTCTGCAGAAGTGGCCAGTGGTGGTCCTTGGCATGTTGTTCTCTCTAGTCAGAGTACTTTAGAACCTTGCCAGATCACTCAGGCTGTGACAATAAACCCTGAGCACCTTTTACCTTTGCAAAGCTCCTGGGGGGGCATACGTAAATCAAAAAGGACCACTTCCAACTAGAGCTAAGTTGCACAAAACTTTTAAAGGACTGCCCTATTAAGTTTTGAAGTAGTACTTAGTGCAGAGTACAAGGACAGGCGCTTCTTCTGTGTGTTCTTATGTGAGTTGGCGATCTTTATTTTACAGGAAGTGACTGATCCTGAGAAAGGATTTATAGACGATGACAAAGTCACCTTTGAAGTTTTTGTACAGGCGGATGCTCCCCATGGAGTTGCGTAAGTTTTTGTTCAATTGGGTATTCCTGTGCTGTATCGAGAAGCACTAGAATATGTTTAAGAACTGCTTACTACTGTCTTGAGTTTTCCCCCAATACTCATCAACGTGGTTATATTTTAAAGACGGCACAGGTGTGAGAACCTGTCACAGGGAATGTGCTGGGCACTACTGACAGCACCAGTCCCTTTTCAGGTTGAGGCTGTAGGCCTAGCCCTGGGACTGACTGGGCAGTCTCTCATCCTCTCTGGTGGGAGCCCTATATACTCAGGTTAGTTTGTTAGCAGTGTTGGAAGGTTTTGTGGAAGACATAGTAGTTTTCTGTTTACCAGTAGATTTCTCTCTGCTGGGTGGCCACATGGGTTGAAAATATCTGGGACACAGTTTAGACTATTTCTTTTAAGTAGCCACCTTGGGGTTTAAAAGTGCATTCTAAGTCTACATTCCTGTCTTCTGCATAAGTGTGTTTCTGTAGATTTGGTGGTAGGGGTGTCTGGGTATTCAGCTGTTGCCACATCTTACATATTAGGCATTGACATTTTGGGGTGAGAGAGATCAGAGTGTTCTGTAGTTAACATTTGATATAAAAGGTGACCTCCAGTGTCTGAGTGCTGATTTTATGAATGACAGCTGTGCTGAGAACTGTGAATGCTGAAATTGAGTTGAATGGTCATGGCAATGAAAGATCCATGTAATGTGAGTGAGGCCTCAGTTCCCAGTGTTATGGCTGGAGGAATGGTCTGTGGACCATGTTCTTTTGTCAGGTTGCTAGAAAACAGAAGATTTGAGACAGTGATGCTCAGCTAGGAAGATGTCAGGGGCAAATGGCAAACTGAGCCCTATATATTGTAGAAGCCTGGTGTCCCATGCAGTGGACCTTCAAACTTGGACTGTCTTTCAGGTGGGACTCAAAGAAGCATACTGGCTATGTCGGCTTAAAGAACCAGGGAGCGACGTGTTACATGAATAGCTTGCTGCAGACCTTGTTTTTCACAAACCAGCTACGGAAGGTAAATGAAAAGTATTCCCTTCAGCAGCTTTCTGCCTTCTTTTCTGCAAGGTACATTATTAAAGGAGGCCCAGCAAAGTGTTTCCTTACTTCCCCGACAGACAGCAGCCCTTTCTCCACGGGGATGCCTTGCCAGTCTCTGGTGCTGGTGGGGTCCACTTGCTCTTGGAGCTAACTTATATGATACAAACATCATAACGCTAACAATTTAAATTATATTTCCATGCTCCCCCTGACCTTATTTAGAGATGAAGTCTCTATGTAGTACTGGTTCTCTTGTAGCTGACTTGCTGGCCAGAGATCTGCCTGCCTGGTCTGTGGAGTGCTGGGATTAAAGATAGGTGGTACCACACCCAGCTCCACAAACAAAGCTCCCCTTCTTTACAAACAAAGTTAAGGAGAGGGAGCATCTATATATGTTCCCACACTGACTTTAAACTCACTTAGTAGTCCTTGTGATCCTCCTTCCTCAGCTTCTTAATAAGCAGTTCGAATCTAATAATGGAGGGTGGTGCTTTTCTGAGTTGAGGGTGTTTTGCAGGCAGTATGGAGTGGGATAGAGAATGTACTTGTAGGCAGGCAGGCTCCTTGTGTGTCTCATCTGCTCCCTTCTGTGACAGGGGCCCTGAGGTGGAAGTGTGTGACCTGCTAGCTTGCGTGCATCTGCATTTCATCATCTCTGGTTTCTAGCCTCTGGCAGGTTAAATGTGCACTGCCCCAGGGAGTGCTGGGCGCTGAGCTGTGGGCGCCGAGCTGTGGGCACTGAAGGTTTTTTGCCTTCTCATTTGTTTGTTTCTAAATTGTCTGTACAAACATTTGATGGTTTTACAAACTTGGGCAAAGTTAAGAGCCCCTAGCAGATTGCTTTACTCCTTATGATATTAGAAATGATACTTTTGCCTAAAATTAAACACTTCTAAATCAATTCTTTTAGGCTGTGTACATGATGCCAACAGAGGGCGATGATTCATCTAAGAGCGTCCCTTTAGCATTACAAAGAGTGTTCTATGAATTACAGCACAGCGATAAGCCCGTAGGAACAAAAAAGCTCACAAAGTCATTTGGGTATGTATCGCAATCCACCTCCATTCTGCTTTCTGTGTAAGGGACAAGAGTGGAGGCAGGAGTGGTACAGCATCGTCCCAGGCAGGCTCACGGCTGGCCCAGGGCTTCTATGCTTTTTCTCTTTGGAAGTAAGGCTTTGTCTTAAGAGTTTTTCTCAAAAGATTTCATGAACCACTTTGCTTTTCAACAAAGGGGCGTGTCTAGCTTTGCAGTATATGTATATGTAAGTTGTAGATACCATCTTCTAGATTTTAAAAAACAAATTTTAGATTTTTCATTGACTTCTAATAAAATTCAGTTTAATCTTAGCATTATGACACTCCCTAAGATACTCATTACATAAAAAAAAAAAAAACCACTGAATTTGAGGGTAGAGGTTGATTCAGTTTAGTTTTCAGTCTAGATTGCATCTTAATTCACTCCCCTGAAATACAGAAACTGAAATGTAGATACTCCTTTTCTCTTTGAAAGGTGGGAAACTTTAGATAGCTTCATGCAACACGATGTTCAAGAGCTTTGTCGAGTGGTAAGTTTCAAGCAGTCACTATTTTGTTCTCAAAGTGAATGTTTGAGCCATGCTAGAGGTCTTTACCAAGTAGAATCTCACAGCTAAGCAGACCACTTACTTTGGTTTAGGACTGATGTGTAGGACAGAGTTAAAGAGTGCTGGGGTCCCACCAACATGCCTGGACTGTGGGAAGGACTAAGTCAGTAGAAGGTGATGCTGGGGGAAGGTTGAACAGATGTAGCTGTGAGTAGTGGGTTTCTCAGTGATTGCCTGAGCATATGCACAGGAGTCACAAAGCTAGGGGTACGCACGTTGGCTTAGGCAGCCACAGATACTACAAAGGTGGTGCTGTTGCCTGTCCCCATTAGTCACTAGTCATTCGTTCCTGGATTGAGGAAGGACATAGATGCGTGCTCACGCAGACGTGGAATGGATGTTCAAGGTGATTGGCTGGGCAAGGTGTGTTTTCTTTTTTGCAGCACTAGCTGGATTGAATCAGTTCATTAAATATCCATGGACAAACCAGTCAATCCTGTTGACAGGCTCAACCTCATTAATCTCTTGGTGTGGACCATTACGAGTTAAGTTTAGTGATCAATTTACATGCTTTTCCACAGAGGTAAAATAAATATAAAAAATGCTTCTAAAGGCACTCCAGATTACTAATTCATTCCAAAGACTGTATAGAAGGTTAACCTCAACTATTGCATGTAGATATTTTTTTGTAAAAGCAACAAAATCCAGCCAAGAAAGATTTGTAATTTTTTTTTATAATTGCATGCCAAAGGTAATATATTTAATAGTCTAGAAATTCTTTGTTGGCATCTTCAAGTAAAGCGATAAATTACTATGTATTACTCAAGCATAAGTTTGTTTTTGTTTTTTTAATGCCCAAATCTTCTCTTTCAGTTGCTTGACAATGTGGAAAATAAAATGAAAGGCACGTGTGTAGAGGGCACCATTCCAAAGTTATTCAGAGGCAAAATGGTGGTATGTGAGCATTAGTTTTAAGAACGGCTTTGAAAGGTTGTCGAGGTGGACTTGACAACGAGTGCTGAAGCTGCCTTCTGTTTTACATTCTTACAGTCTTATATTCAGTGCAAAGAAGTAGACTACCGCTCTGATAGGAGAGAAGATTATTATGATATCCAGCTGAGTATAAAAGGAAAGAAAAACAGTAAGTCTTGTTTCCGTACCTCATTGCTGCTCTTGCTCAGCGTCTCCTTGTACAGTGACTGTATTATTATACAGCTTAGATGCAGAGAGTGACATCTTAAACACGCCGGGTGAATGTCTGCTGCTGCGTGTCCAGCTGCTCCGAACTCTCCCTTGGACTGCCCAGTCCCTGGATCCCTCTCAGAGGAAACACCTCTAGCATTTAGCAACTTGGACCAACCTGGTTGTGTAGTCTGCCTTTTACAGCATCATGCTCGTGTGTGTTCCCTGTGGTCCCTACAGGACCAGTAGCTTGATCATTACCTAGTGTTTATTTTAGGGGCCTTTACCTACAGGTGTATTGCTTGTCTACAAGTTCAAGCCATTGCTTTCATTTTCGGCTTGCATTTATGGCAGGCTCAACATCATTTATCTCTTGGTGTGGACTGATCCACAATAAGTTTAGTGATCAATGTACATGCTTTTCCACAGAAGTAAAGCCAATGTAAAAATGATTCTGTATATTTCATTGTAAAAGCCTGTATAACAAGTTTGGCTTCTCTGATGTAGATGAATTTTTCCTAGTCATAGATTCCAGATTGGCAGGGGTTTTATTTATTTGTACCACTGTCTACCTGTTGGGACCCTTTTTCCTTTGTTTAAGCTGGAGTTTATGATGACTGTGCACTCTTGTTTTTCCCATGGTCTGCATAGGTATCACTACATCTTCTGTTCCGTCCAGCCTCTTGCTGCATGAGTCTCCTTTGCTGTTGTTTAGTTCTTACTGCCTTGACTTCCACTTCTTCTCCCTCTCGGCGCTTTATCCGTTGTTCTCCCTGGCCCTCTTCTGTTCCTTGTCTCAGGACTCCTGCCCCACACCACCTGTTGCCCTCAGTAGAACTGCTGACCTGACTGTTGTCTGGTTATTTTACCCCCATCGCCACTGGAGGAGAAGTGACTGCCTGACCTCACTCCTTATGTTGCTGTTTAATGACACATGGTGATTTTAGTGAGGTCACTGTAATAATAGTTGCTCTTGTTCTTGTCACTGTTGTAATTTTGTGTGTCAGGACCCCAGGGCTGATAACACACTGCCCCGTTCAGGGCTGTCGTTGGTCTGCTTCCTCTCCCTCTAGCCCTTTTAGTTTTGCACCAGGTTTCCAGCCCACTGATTGTCTACACTGCAGTCCCATGCTGTCTTCATTGATTGAGCTTATAAGTGTTTCAGCAACATTGAAATTAAATACTTGAGTTTCTCTTCCTTTCTGCTGTTTTTCAGCAGGGAAGGTGCAGTGGGTCGGGGAAGCTGCATTCAGTGGGGGGGAAGCTGCTGGGTGACCTAGTCTCATTAGTGTTCGTAATGTCCACCCAGGTGCCTGTGGTATGTGCTTGAGCACATTGATCATACCAATTGACCTGTTCCTTTTGTTTCTTTTTAAAGTATTTGAATCATTTGTGGACTATGTGGCAGTAGAGCAACTAGACGGTGACAATAAGTATGACGCTGGGGAGCACGGCCTGCAGGTAACCTTCCCAAGCTCTCTCTAGTCCTTTACCCAGGCACTGATGACTCTGTGCTGCTGTGTTGTGCTTTCTTGTGCTTTTGAGAATTGAGCCTACAGGTGTTTTCTCCCTTTGAGTGGTCTGATGAGGTGGGGGGAGATTTGATGATGAGGTGAAGTGTTTGATCTGCAGAGGCAGCAGAGTGGGTGGAGTGTGCTGTGAGAAGTGATGGTCTGTTTCCTCATCAGAACATTTCCTGACCTCCTTATCAGATAGTTTTTTGGTTGTTATTGTTTTGTTTCATTTTTTTTGATGCATGGTTTACTCTGTGTAGCCTTGGCTAACCTGGAACCTGCTTTGTAGAGACCAGGCTGGTCTCAAACTCTAAAATTCATGGGTCTCTCTGCTTCTGCCTCTTTGGCAGATCTGCTGGGACTAAAGACATGCACCCCCACATGGAGCTCTTGTTTTTAGGTGCTCTTTTGCTGCCATTCTGAGCAGTAGGCTTTTAGGGTAAGGAGTGCATCCCTAGGTTGTGCCCAAGGGACTGAATATGGACAGGTAACCTGTCTTGCCCTGGAGAGCTGAGCTGTGGTTGCTGCTCAGGCTTCCCAGGCTGCATGGAATAAGGCTTTTTTTTTTTTTTTTTTTTTAGGTTTATAACTGGACTTACTCAGTGAGTTTGTTTTATATTTCATTCATTCATTGGTAGGGTTTTTCTGTGTAGACCAGGCTGGCCTTGAACTTGCCTCCCAAGGGCTCAGACTAAAGGTGGGTGCTGGGCCAGATTTAGAGAACGTGTTATCAGAGCATTTACCAGGCCTGCCAGCTTGTAATGCATGGTGTCATGGCTCTGTTCTGCTGCTTCATTCAGATCACCAAGGGTCAAGTCTTTGCTGCACATAATGAGAACTGGGAGAAGTGCTTGCGAAGCAGCTCTGTAGTTGGCTTTCTCACCCCAGATGATTTAGCATCTTCCCAGCAGCAAGTAGTGCAGAGTGCTCACTAGGGCAGGGAGGTATGGAAATGGAAGACTTTGGTTTTTGGAGATGTGGAGTAGCTGCCTGAGCCTCTGCCTTTGTCTTTCATGTGGGAGCCCTATCTTCAATATCCTCTTGAAGAGACCGGGTTTCTCTGTGTAGCCCTGGCTGTCCTGGAACTCACTGTGTAGACCAGACTGCCCTCGAACTCAGAAATAAGCTTGCCTCTGCCTCCCGAGTGCTGGGATTAAAGGTGTGTGCCACCACTGCCCGGCCTCACCACAGTTTTCTTGTTAATAATTTTTTGTTTTTCAGTGTTTGATGGCTATAATATTGCTGGTAGCAAGTGACCTTTAAATACCCAGTGTTCTCCTGCAGGTCATCCAGGTTAGGTTGTAATCTCCCACACTTGAACTAGAGGCTTTCTAAAGAGACATCCAAGCTCTTCACATTTACCACCAAAACTCCCTAAGTGTGTTTCTTTAGTGCTGAAACTGTTATTTTAATTTTATGTGTGTGTACATACATGTGTAGGTATGTGTGTAGAGACATATTAGAAGGTCAGAGGGCAACTTTGGACACAGTCCTTTCATTCCATCTTGATGTGGTTCCAGGGATCGCATCAGGTTTGTCTGTGACCCTTGTGGGGCAATTCATTGTCCTCACCTCTGAGCTATTCCTCCCTGGTCAGAAACACTTCTTTTCCACCTAGGTAAAGCTGGATGTGATGGGCACATGTTTAGTCCCAATATTTGCAAGTCAGGGACAGGACAGCCAGGGTGACATGGTAAAACTGTCTCAAAAAAAAACTTGTAAACCCGGAGTGGTGACTTAGACAGAGGTAGGAGGGTCATTAAGTTCAAACTTTATAAAGTGACACACATACACACACACACACACACACACACACACACACACACACACACCCCATCTCCAAGAAAACCAAAATACACAGCGGTAAACTAAAAATCACCATTTTTTTCTCAACTTCCAGGAAGCAGAGAAAGGTGTGAAATTCTTAACATTGCCCCCAGTGTTACACCTGCAACTTATGAGGTTTATGTATGACCCTCAGACGGACCAAAACATCAAGATCAATGACAGGTAATGGGGAGATTGAGGGGCTCGGTATGACTTCTCTGTGCTCCTTCCTCTTAGGTATGGTAGAGATACCGTCTGGTTGCTCTCAGTTGATCCTCTCAGAGATAGCACCCTGACCCCAGCCCTCTGCTCTGCCATGTTGAAGGCAAAGGAAAGGGCAGGGTGTCTGACTAGGTCGCAGTTCGTCTTTAGCTTTTGACTAAATGTAGATTTTACCACAAATCAGTCAGTGCTTTGTTTTTAGCTCCCAGAGTGTGCTGGGGCTTCTTTATGAGATGATTTTATGTGAGTGCACCGTTGCTGTCCTCACACACCAGAAGAGGGCATCGGATCCCGTTACAGGTGGCTGTGAGCCGCCAGGTGGGTGCTGGGCATTGAACTCAGGGCCTCTGGATGAGCACTGACTGCCATCTCTCCAGCCCCATTATAGTTTTTATCCATATTTAAAGACAACAGATTCAAGAATTTAGGGATGTTCTTCCATTGGTAGCGTGTTTGGCTGCCCTGTATGAGGCCTGGGCTTCATTCCTAAGACTGGTTCATGCATGAACCAGGCATGGTCCAGCATAGGGCAAGTGCAGACAGCATCATTAGACATTAAAGATCACCCTTAGATAAATAGTTTAATAAGGTCAGCCTGTCCTAAGTGTTAATGAACCTTTGCATGAGTGATGATAAATGCTTTCTCTGAGTTGTGGGGTCCCCCCCCCCAATTTTGTTCAAGACAGGAAGGATTTCTCTGTGTAACAGTCCCTGGTAGTCTTGGAACTCACTCTGTCGAGACACCTGTCTGGTTAATTGAGTTTGTATACAAAATTTTACCCTGATCAATTTGAATATCAACTTTGAACAGGATAGATGATGGTTGGTCACCATTCATGTTTGAAGGTAGAATATGTCCGAACTAGAATATTTTCACAAATGGTGTGTTCAACTGCTTGTGTTTTCCAACCTGTTTTCTGCACATCTCCTTTTTCTCCTGTTTTTAATGGAATTGTTGCCATCATTTTAAAAATTGTGAGATTTTTCCTTAGGTGTACAAGTCGGACATTTTCAGCAAACAGTCCCAAGGTGGTAAGGCTGAATTCAAGCAGCCCTTAGCATTAGATTCCTGTATGCTTTTGGAGTCTGTTCCACATTGTGTGGCTTTCCTTCCTGCCTCTGAAGGCTAGTTCCGTAATTTTGAGAGTTTAACTCAGGCTGGTTGCCAGCTTGCCAGAACCATAAACTTGTGATCATCCTGCCTTCACTCTATAGAACTGAGCCAGCATGCATACACCCAGTTGGTGAAAGAGCTCATGGTCTTATGCATGCTAGGCAGGCACTGTACCAACTGAGCAGCTTTCCAGTGCTTGAGTATAGTTTAATTTATCATTGATAAGATTTGGCTAACTAAATCACAACTTGAGAGGCCAATAATTTAGAACTATGTCAAATAAAGTATGTTCATAGGATCTAAGGGTACAGATCTTTGTTTACATATCTCTCTAACTGGCTTGCTCTTTCTTTAACATCAAGGTGTCCTCAGTATGTATGGTCCTAGATGCCTTAGGCTTATGTATACACTGAAATTTAGTTCAGTGTAAATTTACTATGAGAGGGTTGGGTGAACTCTTTGAACGTGATCCTGTTAGAATTGCAGTGATCTCTCTGAATTTCCCCTTAACTTTAGATTGACCTAAGTAATTTTTCTGGTAAGTGGGTACTCCTTTAGAAGTAGCTTCAAAAGCCTTCAGAGTCATCCATAGTTCATAGTTAATGATGCATAGTCAATTATAGGAGTTCAAAAATCTCTAAAGGACACCATATTTTACATGCAAATCAATATTGATTTTTAGAAGAATTTTAATACTTTTTTAAATGTTTTGAACAGGTTTGAGTTTCCGGAACAGCTACCGCTTGACGAGTTTTTACAAAAGACAGACCCCAAGGACCCTGCAAATTACATTCTCCACGCAGTCTTGGTTCACAGCGGAGATAATCATGGTGGACATTACGTGGTTTACCTGAACCCCAAAGGGGATGGCAAAGTAAGTGCTGGCCTTGGGTGCTGATGTTTAAAAACCATGCCTCTTCTGCTTCATGAATTCAGTACCTTCTCAGCCCCTTGGGGGTGTGGAAGAGGGTTGTGTTTGTTTTTTGACTGGAGTATTTGTCAATTTGAAGGTGAATGCTACATTACAGAGTGTGCTTCTGTGCTAGTGGTTAACACTGCACCTCACAGAATCTCATGCAACTGGTGAGTGCTGACATAGCAGTTTTCTGTGGCTGAATAGGGAGGCTTCATTGCATCAGGGCAGTGCATGTGTCCGCCAGCATCCTCCACAGTCCTTGATGTGGCACCCTGCCATGGTCTTCATAACGGTGGGAATGAAGGCCAAGTGTGATACTCTGTAACAAAGAAGCTTTTCAGAATTAGATAATTTTTGGCCGAGGCATTTAAAATGACTTTGTCTAAGACAAATTAGGAAATCATTGTTATATAATTTTAAGTCAGAAGCTTGCCACAGCAATTTTTGTTTTTTGTTTTATTAAAATTTTCCATTGAATTGTCTTAAGTGTGCAGCATGAAGTTTTTACTTAATGAATTTATTGTACTCTGCCTGTTAATTCTTCAAAGAGTTGGTGCTATGCCAGTGATTGGTCCAAAGTTAGAAACAGGCTATTTGAGTAGGTAGCAGGGAATACCACTGTGCACATGGTTCCTCCCTCAAATTTTGAGTAAGAAAGACAGTGCTCTGGGTCGTAGGTGGGTATGTGCTTCTGCTCAGCAGTGCCTTTACTGTTCTCTACTCAGTCTGCCTGCTTTCCTTCCTTCCAGTGGTGTAAATTTGATGACGACGTGGTATCCAGGTGTACTAAAGAAGAAGCTATTGAGCACAATTATGGGGGTCATGACGATGACCTATCTGTTCGACACTGCACAAATGCCTATATGTTGGTGTACATCAGGGAATCAAAGCTAAGTGAGTACCAGTGGCTGTGTCATTCTGTGACAGCTTGATGTAGTTCTGCAAAGAATTTCTCACTGCCTTGGCTTTCTATCTGTATAATGCAGTACCATAAGGCATAAAGTAGATACTGTGTTGCCCGCCCAAATTCCCCATCTAAAAAGCAAGCTGCTTTGGACTTGTGAGCTACACATGGTTCCAAGTCCTTCTACAATCCTATGTTATTAGTGAAGACCTAACAAGAGGCCCCTACAAGGAGGGGAAAGCACCAGGTGAAAGAGGATGCATTTGTCCTGCAGGTGAAGTGTTGCAAGCTGTCACCGACCACGATATTCCTCAGCAGTTGGTAGAACGATTGCAAGAAGAGAAACGGATCGAGGCTCAGAAGCGGAAGGAGCGGCAGGAAGCCCATCTCTACATGCAAGTGCAGGTCAGCCTCGGGCCAGGGAGACTGCTGTGTGTGCCGTGGGCCCGTGCTGTCCAATCTCAGTAGCTCTTTGAACATTGTGGGCGTTGGGTGCAGCGGCAGGGGCTCACTAGATGTGGAGAGGCAAAAGTGGTCGAAGCCTTTTTAGTGTGCTGCGGTGGTGTGTCTCACTGGTTGTAAGCTCAGCTCTGTGTGCCTTCAGATAGTTGCAGAGGACCAGTTTTGTGGCCACCAAGGAAATGACATGTATGACGAGGAGAAAGTGAGGTACACCGTGTTCAAGGTTCTGAAGAACTCCTCCCTGGCCGAGTTTGTTCAGAGCCTCTCCCAGACCATGGTGGGTATAGCTCCTCTGCTCACACCTAGGCTATTGATACCATGAGAGACCCGCAACCTTGGGTGATTCACTGTGTCTGAGCCCTGCCTAAAAAGGAGATGCTGAGACAAGCTCCTGATCCGGCTGTCAGAATCTTTAATCTCAGTGTCTCTTCCCTTCGATCCCCACACCTAACTTGTAGGGGATCTCTGACAAGGGGCTTGTGGGGACTGTTGTTCCTGTACTGCCACCTCCAGTTTCTGGTAAAAGAGCCTTGTGAGCTGAGCCAAGGAGTGTCGGATAGTAATCCTGACTCTTTAGAAGGCACAAATTGTCTAGGCCGTGGACAAGAGTGCAAAGTTTGATCCTATCCTGTTCCCTTTTATTCACAGAAGCAGTAAATGGATAGAGAAGTAAGATGCTTGTTGTTTTAACAAAGTTTTGAATTTTTTTCAGGGGTTTCCACAAGATCAGATCCGATTATGGCCTATGCAAGCAAGGAGTAATGGAACAAAGCGGCCTGCAATGTTAGATAATGAAGCCGACGGCAATAAAACAGTAAATATTGTTGCTAGGTCCTCGGGTGTCTCGTGGAACTCTGCGGGAGGCTCCTGTCCTGCAGTTAGCAGCCTTGTGCCCCTTTGGGTTGTGTTCAGTAGAACTGGACATACTCTGCACTACTCAAGTCTAGTTGTCAGTCGCCCTGTCACCTAAGCCATTGCAACCTTCTAAAATCAACATCTTTTTTGGAAATAGATGATTGAACTGAGTGATAATGAAAACCCTTGGACAATATTCCTGGAAACAGTTGATCCTGAGCTGGCTGCTAGTGGAGCAACATTGCCCAAGTTTGATAAAGATCGTAAGTGCCCACGAGCTGCCTGCTACTTTTAGAGCAGTCAGTAGGCTTGGAGTCCTCATTGATGTCAGCAGAGGGCTGAACCTCTCTTCCCTTGGAGAAGGAGCTCCTGGTGCCCCCACACTACTCAGTCAGTCCCTTCCATGTTGAGTGCTCGGAGGAGGCCACAGGACACCAGCTCTGGTTGAGCCTCCTGTAAGAGGGAGCAGACAGCAGGGATGTCGCAGTCCTGGCTCATGTTCATCACTCTGGTCAGATGGCTAGGCAGGGCAGGGGTTGCAGCATGTACTGGGTCCCTTTGCAGATGCTTCACCTTAAGCCACATGGCCTATGTGAAGTCATGTTGAAGCAATCATGGCGATGCCACTAATCAGGTGGCTGCCCCACGAACTAGCTTGCTTTGCTCTGTAAGAACAGACTTGTGGAGGAACACCCAACTTTTTTTACTGTAGTCACCTGGGAATTCTGGTCCAGTAGTCAGTGCCAAGTCTCAGTTGTTGCACTGAGTGTCCCGTTCACCACCTCAAATACTACTGGGTCATGAGCTGTGATTCGTGGAGCCCACCTCTGCCATCACAGGATCAGCCTCCTGAAGGAGCCTCGTGTCACTTTCTGGGGACTGCTCACTCTGAGGGGTTGTCACTTAACCTAAGCTTACTTATTAGCATTTTCAAACATTGTACTTAAAGATTAGGATGCTAACAGCCTGTTCATCAACTTGTAGATGATGTAATGTTATTTTTGAAGATGTATGATCCTAAAACACGGAGCTTGAATTACTGTGGACATATCTACACACCCATATCCTGTAAAATACGTAAGTCTTGACTGCACTTCCTTCAGACTAGATTTTGCTTAGTGCATTACAGTTATATTTAATAGATTTCTTCCCTCTAGGTGACTTGCTCCCGGTTATGTGTGACAGAGCAGGATTTGTCCAGGATACTAGCCTTATCCTCTATGAGGTTTGCTTGTTTTGTTTCTCCGTAGTGATTACATCATTTCTGCTTGGGAGGGAGCTTGTTCTCTTAGCCTTGAAAATCATTATTGCTTACTCTGTACTTGGTTTGAGTCGTTTCTTTCTTGGTTGGTGGCATGGGTGTTGAAACAAGGTTTCCCTGTGGACCATGCTGTCTCAAACTCAGATCTGCCTGCCTCTGCCTCCCAGGTGCTGGGATGTAAAGGCGTGAACCACCACCAGGTCCTCTACACTTTAGTTGGCAATTACAGTGTGTTTTGTTTTGTGTTTTATTGAGAAAGGGCCTCAGGTAAGCCAGGTGGGTTCGGACTCCTTTATTTTATTGCTACATTGTCTGCTAATCTTGCCATCTCTACTTCCCAGTACACCCTGCTACACACTTTAAATATCTAATTTTTACCTGTTTAGGGTTGGGGATCATTAGATACTTAGAGATTTGTTTTTCCATTTGTATTTTAACGTAATAAAAAGTTTGTCAGCAGGGTGTGGTTGTGTGCATCGGAGTCTTTGGTTCCTTGGGAGGCTAAGGCTGGAATCCAGAGCCAACCTAAAAACCAAGGAGCCTGTCTCAGCAGCTAAAGTGCATGTAGATGGGAAAGGCTTGGGTGTAGAGAAGGCATAAAAACAGCAACAGAGATGTGGTCATAAAAGAAGTTCTTCAGTGTAACCATTTGTTCTATCTTCCGTAGGAAGTTAAGCCGAATTTAACAGAGAGAATTCAGGACTATGATGTGTCTCTTGATAAAGCCCTTGATGAGCTGATGGATGGTGACATCATAGTGTTTCAGAAGTATGTATCCTTGATGGAGTGTCCTCATAATGGACAGTTGCTACTCTGGGCCAGCAAGCGATGACCTTATTTAAAGTTCTCTTAGTGATCTGGTGGAACACCTGCAATCCTAGAACTTGGGAGGTAGAGAGGCTGGAGGACCCAGAAGCTTCAGTGCAGGCTTTGAGATCTGCCGGGGCCATGTGAGCCTGTCTCCCAAACCCAAGTTCTCTGATGTCCTACACATGGTCTGTAGGAACTAAACTGAGACATCTTTATAAAGCACAAGTCCGTTTCCTTCTCTGAAAGTACTTGAGGTTGGGGTGGGCCCCACCCCCACCCCCACCCCCCTCTCTTTTTTTTTTTTTGTTGTTGTTTGGTTGGGTTTTTTTTTTTTTTTTTCTTTTTTTTTTTTTTTGCGACAGGGTTTCTCTGTGTAGCCCTGGCTGTCCTGGAACTCACTCTGTAGTCCAGGCTGGCCTTGAACTCAGAAATCCACCTGCCTCTGCCTCCCGCGTGCTGGGATTAAAGGTGTGAGCCACCACTGCCCGTCTGAGGTTGACCTTCTTTAGAAGATTTTCCTCTGGCAACTCACTTGGTTGCCTGTAGGTGTAGGCTGCAAGTGGAGGGAGAGCAGGCTAGGTGCCCACAGCGGGAGGGCGGTTGGAGAAGCCTGTTTGTGGGGAGGTGTGTAGTCACTGAGATAGCATCTGGCCCTGAGCGCCTCACTGTAGAGCCTCCATAAGTCTGTGCCTCTCCTTATTTAATGTGTACGAGTGTTTTGTCTGTCTGTGTCTGGCACGATGTGCATGCCTGCTGCTGGTGGAAGCCAGGAGTGGGTATCAAGATAGATCCCTTGGGACTGGAATTTAAAATGTTAACAGCCACCATATGGCTGCTAGGGATGGAGCTCAGGTCCTCTGGGAGTGCTCTTAACCTCTGAGCCACCACTCCAGGCGTCCGCCCGCTAGCCTTGCCTGTTATACCTGCTACAGAGGCAGCTGAGGCAGACTCCTTGTAGCTTCTGGTTGAGCAGAGTCTGTCTCCCATCGCACTGCTTGTGTGTGGCGTCACTGTTGACATGCACTTGTTCCTCCCCAGGGATGACCCAGAAAACGATAACAGTGAGTTACCCACTGCTAAAGAATATTTCAGAGATCTCTACCACCGAGTCGACGTCATCTTCTGTGACAAAACGATCCCCAATGACCCTGGATTTGTGGTCACATTATCAAATAGGATGAATTATTTTCAGGTATTGAACGGGGCTCCTGTGGCTTCAGTAAGAAGGAAGACTGCTTTGACAGATTGTGAGTTTTGGGCTTCCTTATACTGCACAGCAAATGTAAGACCTATCTGGGCCGCACAGTAAGGTGCCTCAGAGAGTGCTGATAAGTGAAACCTGTTTAAAGGTTCTCAACACAGAGATAATGAATATGTCTAAAGAGATAAATACTATTTATATATTATATAGTATCACACAAGTATAATGTGTAAACATAACTACACAGTTACTGATGCAGCCTATCACATTAGATTGTGCTCTATAGATATGTAGTCCAACTGAAACCCTCGTTCAGATAGGTTACTTCTTCCATGTGACACATTTAAGAATGTTGTTTTGTTCTAACTAATAGTAAATTTCTAGGGAATTTTAGTTCAGGTTACATGTGAATATCACTTTTTTTTTTTTTTTAAATGAAACTTAACTAATGAACCCCAAGACTTAGGAGCAAATGTCCAGCCTTTACCCAGCGTGCCAACCTCCGTTCTTCTGGTCTTTCTCTACTCCCTAGGTTGCAAAGACAGTCGCACAGAGGCTCAACACAGACCCCATGTTGCTGCAGTTTTTCAAGTCTCAAGGGTAAGTAAGCCCTCTGGCTGCTCCTTCCTGTGTGCTGAGTTCCTCCAGGCACTGTGTGAACACATCTGACTAGTTAAGTCACCTGTAAGTTTGAAATACAGATGTATTTCACTGCTTCCGTCTTAAGCACATGACCCAGAGGTGGTGCAGTAATTGTCCCACCTCCTCTGGTGCTGGACTAGGTTTTGGTTGGCCCTTCATGCTTCATTGGATCCAGGGTCCTATGCAGCTACGGAGACTTCTGTGTGCTCGGTCCCTTCACAGAGTATTTTAAGGCTTGTCAGGAGAGGCTAAGGTCTGGGGAGCAGAAGTGGGCTAGGTAGACACACAGCTTTCAGACAGTGCACGCTCTGCTTCTGTTCTTAGTGGGCT
>JADRCH010000128.1:1358388-1405299 GCA_019843965.1 Rhynchomys soricoides | reverse complement strand
ACACACAGCTTTCAGACAGTGCACACTCTGCTTCTGTTCTTAGTGGGTGTGTATTGTAGACCAGTAAACAGTTTATTCATATGCTGGTTTTTTGTTCTTTTTGTTTGTTTGTTTGGTTTGGTTGTTTGCAGTTATAGGGACGGCCCCGGTAATCCGCTTAGGCATAATTATGAAGGTACTTTAAGAGATCTTCTACAATTCTTCAAGCCAAGACAACCTAAGAAACTTTACTATCAGCAAGTGAGTCCAAGTCAACATAACTGGATGGTAGAAGGGGAGGCTTGGGTTTCCTTAGGAGTGTATTTAAACAAGTGTCTCTCTTTCTTAATAGCTTAAGATGAAAATCACAGACTTTGAGAACAGGAGAAGTTTTAAGTGTATATGGTTAAACAGCCAATTTAGGGAAGAGGTAAGCATTTTATCTGGTGCTGCTGTTAGTTACCCTTTCAGAACTTTCTAGAACTCAAATGAGAGAGAGTATTCTCTCAGTGTGGGCATATAGTAGTGGCCTTTGAAAGCCAGAGGTGAGCACTGCTGAGCTAATAGAGCCCAAACAGGAGCTTGAAGTGTCATGGTTCCTTGGTCCAGGGAGCGAGCGCCGTGTTGTTGTCCTCACACTGCTGCTGCAGCCTTGGTCTAACCTAACCTGAGAATGCCCTGCCAGGGATATGCACACAGCCAAGCTGTGCCGCTCACTATGCCACATCCGCCAAGAAAAGATCCCTCTCACCTGGTCACCAGATCATTTATCCCTGTCTCATATTGATGAGTTTCCTGATGCTGAGAACAGGAGTGTCCTCAGGGTGATGACCCAGGGATTATCTCAGAGACACATCTGAAGACCTGGCTTGGTGGAGACTCTCCTCCTCCCATAGTGATGGAATCCACTGAGAGTAGGTCTTTGTAGGACTAGTGAGGTTATTGGGTTTCTTTGTAGCAGAAGTCTATTTTTCTTTAAAGCCCTGTATCATCCTGTCATCACATAGGAAATAACACTATACCCAGACAAGCATGGCTGTGTCCGGGACCTGTTAGAAGAATGTAAAAAGGCCGTGGAGCTCGGTGACAAAGCATCAGGGAGACTTAGGCAAGTATCTCGTGAGCTGCAGGAAGGTGGAGCAGCCATTCACTCCAAAACCAAAACAGCCCCAGCCTTCTGCAGTTGCTGCAGTCTTGCAGGGCCCAAGCCCACCTCCCAACTTCTCATCTGTTAGCTGTGTGTAGTAAACGGGTGTGATGCCTGGAGCAAAGGAACGGCAGGATTCCAAGACAATTTGGGTGTCTATACATCTTGGGTGGTTGAGTGTAGCCCCCACGCAGACTGTAAAGTGATTCTGCTCTTCCGAGTCTTGAGTATTTCTATGGTTTTGCCTCATGGATGTCTCAAAGACAGGTGGCTTTGGGACTGGCTGGTTGGTTCTCCAAATGCTTTCTTAGGAATTTTCATAGCAGCAGGCAGGACTCTGACACTGCTGAGCCTGCTGCCCCTGTGTATTGTACTCAGTCACTGGAGTGTGCTAGGTGCTGTAGTCAGTGTATGGTGCTGTCCACTGGAGCTCCTCTTGAGTGCCAGCTCCCACGCTGTCTTAGGTAAATACTTCATTACCCCATTTTCCTTTTTTTTAGGCTGCTAGAAATTGTGAGCTACAAAATTATTGGTGTGCATCAAGAAGATGAACTATTAGAATGCTTATCTCCTGCAACGAGTCGGACTTTTAGAATAGAGGTAACTGTCACCTCGCTGGCCTTGGGGACCCAGCTTATAGGCCTGCAGGTGCACAGCAGCTGTCTTGTGCTTCAGTGGGTGCCACCATGCCATCCGCTCTGTGCACAAAGTAGCTTGAGTTGTTAGCTCATCGGTTCTCAAAGTTCTCGGGGGTTAATTTCCTTTCAGGCTTTAACAATGCTGCAATATGAAAAAATGCACATAGCATAGAATAATGGACCACTGCCTGGCGTGTGCGTGGTGATGTAATGGACCACTGCCTGGTGTGTGCATGGTGATGTAATGGACCACTGCCTGGCGTGTGCGTGGTCATGCCGAGCACAGTTGCCTTGTGCAGACATTGGCATCCTGAACCTGTCCATCCCAGAACTTTTCATCCTGCTACCCTTGACCCCTTGTGAGAGAATCATGTGGATTTGTCTTTAAGTTCGTTGGGTCCAGATGTGTGGTGGAACACACTTATGCCTACATGTGTATCTGTGTACTGCGTGCAGAGTCCAGAGCAGCATGTCTGATGTGCTAGAGTAACAGATGTTGTGATCCACTGTACTCTGTAAAAGGACACCAGCTCCTACTGTGCCTTCCAGGCGACAGCACAGTGACCTTCCTTCTCTTCTGTCCAACCCCCAGCCCTACCCCCCAATCCCTGTTGCCTCCTGTTGGTGCCAGTGTGGTGGACACATGAACCTTTCAGGGTCATCTATATGTAAATGGGAGTGTCAATTTAAAGTCTTTGTGTTTAAAAATTGTGTCTCCAGGAAATACCTTTGGACCAGGTAGACATAGATAAGGAAAACGAAATGCTAATCACAGTGGCGCATTTCCACAAAGAGGTGTTTGGGACGTTTGGAATTCCATTTTTGCTGAGGATACACCAGGTAAGAGTTGGAAGACTGGGCATCTCCTGTCATAAGCCTGCGCCTTCGAATGCCTTGCTGACGTCAGCTGCTTGCACAGACAAGCCCTGGCTTTGGCCTCAAGCACACCTGTCCTTCCTTTGTCTTCCCAGGGTGAGCATTTCAGAGAAGTGATGAAGCGGATTCAGAGCCTGCTGGATATCCAGGAAAAGGAGTTTGAAAAGGTGTGTGCTCTTGAGAGCCTGGCTCCGCCTCAGTGACTAGCGCTTGAACCCTGGGTGAGGCAGCTGAGCCACTTTGGCAGGCAAGCAGAAGATAATGGGGGAGTTTTGCTTGTGTTTTCCAGTTTAAATTTGCAATTGTCATGATGGGCCGGCACCAGTACATCAATGAAGATGAGTATGAAGTGAATTTGAAGGACTTTGAGCCACAACCTGGTAAGAGGCTCTCAGGCGAGGCCATCGTTTGGACTGTAGGTCTTGGAACTATACAGCCATTGGGCGGCAACAGCCCTGGGATCAGGTCACTGGCCTATCTCCACTGGTGCTCTTTTGGGGCTGAGGCCATAGAGACTCTATCGGCTTGGCTCATGGTCTCTGGCTTGACTGAGCAGCCATGTGGGGACTTGTGAATCTGGTGGTTACCAAAGAACCTGGGGTCCTAATGGTTTGTTCTCTTTGTCCCTGCCAGGTAACATGTCTCATCCTCGGCCTTGGCTAGGGCTTGACCACTTCAACAAAGCCCCAAAGAGGAGTCGCTACACTTACCTAGAAAAGGCAATTAAAATCCACAACTGACTTCCTTCCCATGTCCAAGGAGAGGGACGGTGTGTGGGTGTGCCCTTTTAAACTCTGGTGCACGTGCACTCTACCCGAAGTCTCCAGCAGGAGGATTTGCTGCTGATGTCATTTTATTTTGTTGAGGCTTCAGTTTGGCTTCTCTGTATCTATTGACTGCCCTTTTTGAGCAAAATGAAGGTGTTTTTATAAAGCTCGGATGCCAATGAGAGTTATTTTCTGGTAACCACAATGCAAGGCAACCATGAGCATCATGGGAGAAGAGGTTCCTAGGCTGTGCGCCCCTGGCAGAAGGTATCTGCGGGCAGCGTGGCCTCCTGCCACCAGCCCTGCAGCTAGTCAGGCTGATGAGTAGGCTCGTCTGATTTCTTCCTTCAGTTAGACTTTCAGTGACCTCTGTACATCTGTAAAGGTAATCCAGAGAAGACAGCCCTAACCAATAGCACTCTCCTTCACCATGTGCACTGCTGGCCCTTCCTGGGCTTCTCCTCAGCTGCCTGGAGTCTTTAGTAACCGTCTCTTCGTCACCTAGCACTCTTGAGCAGGCAGCCCATTCACAGTGGATGCACTGAATATGGTCCTGACAGTCGGGGGTCTTTTTATACACTGAGAACGTCGCAGACACAATTAAGGTTTACTCTGCTGCCCATTGGCAAACAGAGTGATCTGAGCAGGTGAAAAGTCACTCTGGGCTTCCGTGTGGACCGAGTGGACGAGCGACAAGGGAGAGAGAGAGCCTTTTAGCAAGAGCGCATGCTCGCTAGTGGTTAGTAAGCTGTTGACTTTGTAAAAAGGATAAAATAAAAAAGGAAAAATGGAAAATGAAATTGTATATTTAATGAATGACACCTGTACAATTTTCCGTGGGAGGAGGTCATTTTCTGTTGGGCGAGTGCAAGTGAACTTGGCCGACTTGGACACTCTGTCTGCGTAGCTTTAATGGGGTCCTCTCCTTGTTTCCCTTTTTGTTGGAGCTAATGCCAGCTGCGTGTCTAGTTTGGAGTGCAAATAGAACGAGCAAGCCACACTTCTCCCCACCTCCCCAGTACTTCTGTTTGTTTCTGTAGCAGCAGTGTACACCAATCCTCCTGTATATCGCCTTTTGCTGGAAAATGTTGTGTTGAATAAAATTTTCTATAAAACTTATAGCCCAGTGAGTGCTGTGGAAGCCAGGGTGAGTGTGCTCTCCCTGGAAAGAGGCCTGGGGGCTTTGCGTTGAGCCAGGGTCTCAGCCACCATGTGTTTGTCTCTCATAGCCTTTCCTTTGGATGGCAGTTTTTATTTTCTTTTTGAGACATGGTTTTGCCCTACAGGCCTGAAACTTGCTACGTAGACCAGGCTGGTCTTGAATGCACAAAGATCCACCTGCCTCCTCTTCCCAAGTGTTGGGTTTAAAGGTGTGAACACCACTCCTGGCTTCCCATTGAGGCTTGAGGAGTAAGGGTTTGTAAGGTGAGGTGGCACAGGCCGGTACTCCTAGCAGTCAGTCAGTAAGCTGAGGGAGGAGCGCCATACCCGCTGTGCTACACAGACCCTGGCAAGAGTAGAGCATGTAGCTGACGGCAGAGAATTTGTCTAGTACGTGCAAGGCCCTGGGCGTCATCCCCAGTATCTAAGGAAAATGCAAGAGTCCTCAGGTGGGATTCATGCATGTATGTATTCAGACTGAGGACAGGCAGGGTCTCTGGGTGAGGTGTTCAGGTGAGACCACTGTTGTGCTGTGGGTTACCTCTGGCCTCCTGGCTCTGAGCCAGTCTGCAACCCGACTTCTTTCTTTCTCTGTTGCACTATGAATTGTGTGCCTTCTGATAACCTGTTGTATACACATCAGTGGGGAAAGTAGCACATCGTGGGGACCAGGTGGGCCTCGATCCTACTGGGCCCCTTGTGGCCTGCAAATGAGAAGTTACAGATAGTTTCAGGCGAGACGTGAGGACTGCTCACTCAATGTTGACCTTTGAACCCCAAGGTGTTCCTGTTGCAGGGTTTGTTGGGGTTTCTCAGACTTAGATGCCCACGATTTCTATCCACCCTTAACTATTAAATGACTATTTTTCAAAGAACTTCTTGTAGTGTTTCTTGTGTGCTGCATTCATTTTTTCATTTCCTTCCCAGCTTGCAAAATACTGAGTCTTGAGTTCATTTACCTGATTTGGGGGATTTCTACGTCTAAATTTAAGTACTACTAAAATATAAGAATGTAAAATGTCTTCCAACCTGCTCACTGAATCCCCTGAAGATGGTGCCAGGTCCTTTGGCTCTGGCATGTGGGTGTTGAGGGCGTGCTGGGTGTCTTGAGTCAGCGTGTGACCTGAGTGAGGGCTTGCAGCCTTGGTGGCTATGTGGTTCTGCTCAGGACATGAAGCTGGGATGGGAGATGAGTTCAAAGCCATCCCTGGCTGTGCAGCAGGGTCTGGGACAGCCTGAGACCCAAGCTAAAAAAGCAGGAACATCATCCATCGGCCATCATTCTCTAGGGTTGACTTCAGAGTGTGCTGGGTCATATAGCCAGGCAGTGTCCCGGGTCTCCCTGTGGCTCCTTGGAGACCCTTCCCCCTTTGACTGTAAAAGCATTGATTGAGCCAGCTGTTTGTTAGGGTAAATGTGCAGTTATATTGATCAAGATAAGCCTGTTAATCCCCGACACAGGGGTGAGACTTGTCTGGGCTACATAGTGTAACCCTGTCTTAAAGTAAAAATCAAGTCTGGTTGTGTCACATGGGAAGAAGGTGTAGCCCTGCCTGGGATGGGAGTCTATGGAAGCTGATCAGGGGCAAAGGTTGGGTGCTTTTGTAGGAATTGGGGCTGTCTTCAGATGTGGAGCCCTCAGCATGCTCTGTCCCAACCCTGTGCTATTGGACAGGAGCTGCCACTGTGGCTGAGTGCTTTGGGTCTACTCTCCACTGCAATTTCTGGCTGCCTGTGGCTGCTTAGCACCAGGAATGGGGCTCAGTTCCTAAGGGAAGGGACAGTCGCTTGAATCTGTTCCACTTTGTCTTGTGTGAACAGGAACAGGTGTCAGCCATAGTCCAGTGTCCCCAGCTGACAATCCATTTGCTCCTAGGGGCTGCTAAGCTCCAGTTCTTTGGACTTGTTGGCTTGAAGGAAGGTTCATTTCCTGGGTACGGTCTTTAGGTTTTGCTGTTGGTGGGCATGGGTAGTTGTGAGCTACAGTCTGTGAGTGAGACCTGCAAGCCGAGACCCTCCGTGCTTTGAGGACCTTCTGAGGGCAAAGTTGTGGGTATGATAGTCTCTGTCCCTGCCAGGAGTCCCTGGCCCATGCTAGGTTATGTACCTGTTCTGGCAGGAGCAGATGGCACGGTCCCAGCTTGCACCTCAGACCAGGGATATGTGTTTGCAGAGCAGACTTAAAAAGACCCTGAGGTGGTCTCTGAAGTGAGCTCACTTGGCCTTTCCTGCCAGCCAGGATATACTGGGCTGTTGGACGTCTAAGCTCAGTTTTTCAGGTTTGCAATAGAGGGAGAAGTTGAGATTGGGGAGGGTACATTTAGGTTCATCGCTGTTGAGAGACATGGACAGGAGCTGCCGGACTTTTCTCCCTGGCCCTGGTGTTGGCTCACTGCCCCCAGACTAGCCAGAGGGCAGGTTTCCAGGGTGGACCTGCTGGGCAGGGCTGACTGTGGTAGGCTGGGAGTGGGCACAGAAGCCTGCTGTGGTGGCTGCTGATACCACAGCCAGGGCACACCACACCTCTTGTCTGCTCTTGTGATAAGGCTGGGTGGAATCTCTTGGCTCTGACTCAAAGGGTGGGATGGCTAGGGCTGAAGCTTGACCACCATCAGCACCATCTCTTTAAGCCCTCACCGCTGACTCGGCAGCTGGACACAGCATCATCCTTGGTGCTGAGTCAGCAGACCCTTCAAACAGCTGCACTGTGGGTGTTCAGTGGAGTTTTTTCCACTCTGTAGATGGGCAAGCCTGGGGGTCAGTGTGTGGGGGTCACAGCCTGGGCAGAGCCTCGCAGTGTGGTGATGGTACCACTGTGGAGTTGACACTCCTGCGTGGACCTGTCTAGGAGTACAAGTCAAAGCCAACATGTTGCGTGGGGACAGGGAGGGATCTGAACAGGGAAGGGTGCAGCTGAGCAGTTGAAGTAAAGATGGTTCATCCAAGTCTCAAGACAAGGCTTGCTTTCTGTCTGAGGCTCATGCTGACTTGGCTTGGGCGTGATAGTATGACCTGGTGTCAGGCCTGTTTCCGTGCAGCTAAGGCTTGCAGTTGTAGCCCATTCCAGTTCTGAAGCCCAGTTTCCCAGCATTCCCTCCATTGCAGGTGGTAGACAGGCTTGGGGCTGGGGGAGCCCCTCAGATCTGGAGAGCTACCTGCCTTGGTTGGGGCAGTGTGCCTAGCTTGACTTTCAGGCTTCCAGGAATCTCAGCCTGGAATGCTTGCTAGCAGATGCTATCGTTTCTACCAAACCTGCAGGCCACACACACCACACCTACTCACACGTGTACACCTTTTACATCAAGCTACTACAGGGAGGCAGACCTGAGTTTCTGGCTGCCCATCCATTCAGTCACCAGACCCCCTGGGCCTGGATGGCTACCTCTGTCAGCTGGTGCAACACTGCCCTCCTGTGGTGAGTATGGATATTACAGGGAACCCCAGTGCAGATCATGTGCCTGTGGTTTCCCATGTTCCCCTTTGTCTTACTCAGATGTTTACTCAAGTCTCTTCTCCCTCTCTGTTCAAATGAAAGCTGTGCCAATATGGTTTGTGTTTTTCGAAATGAAATGGAGCTCCTAGTGTGGTAGTACACACTTGTCAAAACAGTGGTCAAGAGGCTGAGTCAGGAGGATGGTGAGTGAGTTCCAGGCCTGCCTGAGATACATAACAAGCTCAAGGCCAGCCTAGGCAATTCAGTGAAGTTCCTGCCTCAAAATGAGAAGGAGGGTTTGGGATGTGGTGGAGTGCTTGCCTGTCATACACGAAGCCCTGGGTTCCCTACACCTCCTTCTTCATCTTACCCCTAATGGTCCTCATTTTACCCAGAAGTCTCACCCACAAGCCAGTTTGAGGCCTTTTAACAGCCGCTTCCTTCCTGTTGGCTTCTGTGCACTGTAACCCTGGGAAGGAGCTGTAAGGCTTAGTCAAGTTGGGGAGTCCACCCCAGAGAAGGACTCAGCAGGACGTCCTTCCCAGCCTCTTGTAGCCGCTCCCTAAATTTCTGTTGGGTCCAAGGGGTGCCAGGCTGAACCATGAGTCCCAGGCTCATGAGTCTGCCTGGAAAAGGGACAGGATGGAAAATGAAAGCCAAACTGGCGGGCCTGCTGGAAGGATGGGCTATCCTGGGGTACATAGGGAGGGTGCTGCCTGGGTGGGGTCAGGAGGGAGGCAGGAAGCACCTCACAGTTGGCCTCAGGTCAGGTCATAATGAGAGAGTATGATTTGTGAGTTCTGAGGTACTGACTGTTGGTTGGAGTTTCTTTTTTCTGTTACATAAAACACTGACAAGACTGGAAGGGAGAAAGGGTCATTTTAGCTCCCAGGTCATGGTGGGGAAGTGAAGGCGGCAGCCCCGAGAGAGTCTCATGGTACCCACAATCAGGAAGCAGAGATGGATGAATGCTTGCTCAACTGTACTTTCTCAAACAGCCCTGGATCCCAGCCAGAGAATGGTGCCGCCCACAGAGGGCCGGTCCTCATACCTCCATATAATCATACCTTGACCCCAGGCAAGGCTTGAGGCCTAGACAAGTCTGGATCTTGACAACAGCAGCAACAGATTTTTTTTTTTTTTTTTTTTTAAAAGAGACAGGCATTTACTATGTAACTAAAGCTGGCAATCCCTGTCTCAGGCTTTCAAATAAGTGTTGAATTCTTGTCCATGTTAACTGCATCACCCTGTCTGTTAGCCACAGGTGAGGCTGGGAAGGGATGGAGGAAGCAGTAGAGTGCGCGACAGGTGGAGGGGAAGAGACTGGGTGAGTGGAAAGGGCAGGCTGCATTGGAGGCCATCGGGAGGAGGAGGTGGCCAGACCCTCCCCCGTACACCCACTTCTGCAGGAAAGGGTTCTTTCTAAGACCTAGTGAGGTTCCCCCCTTTAGGTGTGTGTGTTTGCACATATGTGTAGGTGTTCATGCACACACATGCACATGCGTGTGGAGGCCCAAGGTTGACGTGGAGGACCATCTTCAAACCCAGCTTACTCATTTAGGCAGGGTCTCTCAAACCGAGAGCTTGCTGATATGGCTGTCTCACTAGCCAGCTTGCTCTGGGTGCCTCTTTCTGTGACTTATGAGGCTGGAATTACAGGTGTGCCACCCTGCCCATCCAGCACTTGTGTAAGTTCTGGGGATCCAAACTCTGACCCTGGTTTTTGCGAGGCAACTCCTCTTAATTACAGAGCCATCTTCCCATGCCAACACGATGGTTTTGCTGGCTGCCAGGGGCATCCAGGGGAAAAGGCTGCTGGAGGGGAGGACAGAAGCCAGAGAGATGGGCAAAGGGAGCTTGAACAAGACTGAAGACAAATCAGGCAGAGGAAACCCGCTGGGAGGTGTCTGAGGACCCTAGGCTGCAGAGACCCATGGTGAAGGAAGGACCATGCTCTCTTGGCATTGCGTTTAGTGATGGAGACACTGGTCCCTGCAGTAGCAGGTGTGAACCTGGATGTGGGTGGGGGTTATATGGGTGAGGTGTGGCTAACAGGTTTTCTCAAAGGGGCAGAAGCTAGAGCTGATGGGAAGGGGCTAGGAAAGAGGTGGCATCTATAGTCAGAGGAGGCTTGCGCTCCACCCCTCTCCATGAAGATACCAACCAGCACATGCTGAGACCCAGGCTTATATGGTACCATCTATCATCCATGGACAGAACAGACAGAGAGTGGAGGGTGTTTTCACTCCACCACCACCCTTGATGAGTGGGTGTGCAGGGGGCACACATACACATACATGCATACACATACATGCATACACCTACACACATACACTCATACACACATACACATACACACACATACATGCATACACACATATACATATACACGCATACATATACACACACACATACACACTGATGCTGCTTTATTTATTGCTGTTTATAGTCCAAATCCCAGGCGACGGAAGTGGAAGAGCTCATGATGGCACACAGGGCAGGAGTGGGTCACATCCATGAGGCTCTGCATGCAGAAGGGGAGGAGGCAGCAGCCCAGGACACACCTGCAGCCTCAGAAGCAGTGTGTGTGCACCTGAGTAAGGTCTCCGTGCTGGTCTGCACCCCCCTCACACCTGAGTGGGGTCCCCGTGCTGGCCTGCACCCCTTTACACCTGAGTGGGGTCCCGTGCTGGCCTGCACCCTCCTCACACCTGAGCGGGGTCCCCGTGCTGGCCTGCACCCCCCTCACACCTGAGCGGGGTCCCCGTGCTGGCCTGCACCCCTTTACACCTGAGCGGGGGTCCCGTGCTGGCCTGCACCCTCCTCACACCTGAGCGGGGTCCCCGTGCTGGCCTGCACCCCCCTCACACCTGAGCGGGGTCCCCATGCTGGCCTGCACCCTCCTCACACCTGAGCGGGGTCCCCCTGCTGGCCTGCACCCCCTTACACCTGAGCAGAGTCCCTGTGCTAGCCTGTACCCCTTTACACCTGAGTGGGGTCCCCATGCTGGCCTGCACCCTCCTCATACCTGAGTGGGGTCCCCTTGCTGGCCTGCACCCCCTTACACCTGAGCGGGGTCCCTGTGCTGGCCTATACCCTCCTCACACCTGAGTCAGGTCCCACATCACACTTCTAGGTGGGTCTCAGTTCTTTGGGGGCTAAGAGCTATACTGGGCCCTCTGTTTCTTGGCAGTGGTAGTGATGGCAACCTGTGTGGAGCCGCTTGCCCAGCAGGTGGGGGTTGTCTGTCTCCAGCCCCATCCATTGCCTCAGCCACCCAACCAGATGGCAATCGTCCCTGAGAGAAGAAACCAAACCTAGCCTGGGACTCCCTCTGTCCCTACTCTAGCTCACTCCAGCTGCATCTCAGTCCCACCCAACTCTAGCAGGTCCCCACTACTTACCCAAACACAAAGAGGCCACTGCACAACAGCCAGGTGAGGAGGCCTGGGACAGGGGTCGTCACTGTCATGATATGGTTCCCACAGTAGGGACATATGGTCTGAACCGGCACAGCAGTTGTCACACGAGGCATGCCAGTGAACATGCCTGAGGGTATGGGGGGGTTGGGGGGGGGGAGATGGGTCAGATCAGAGTGAGTTCCAGGACAGCCAGGGCTACATGGAGAAACCCTGTCTCAAGAAACAAACATTAAAAATCCCAAAAAGGGGTTGGAGCGAGTGGGGCCAGAGCAAGAGGGAGAAGGGAAAAGAAGAACCAATCAAACAAATAAAAACCCCAACAAGTTTACAGTAGAGAAGGGATGTCTCAGAAACTCTTGGCATGGCACCAACCTGTGTGAGCAGCGTGAGGCCCAGGCCTTCACGGTTCTTACCCATAGGTGGAGGCTTACCAGAGAAGATGCTGTCTGCTTGACAACAGAAGTGAATGGCCTTCTGGGAGCCTGAGCATGAGACACAGAGAGGAGAGGCAGCTTCCTTCCTCACCTGTTTGGACTATTGGTGGGACTTGGTACACGGGATATACTCCGGGTGATCTTGTGCCAGGAGGGCGATAAGGAGGTGGTGGCGGAAAGTCTGAAAGAGAAGCAAGGGCAAGGAAGGCCCCAGGGCTCAGATTTGCCATTGTTGAGTCACCACATAGCTGCTGCTGCTGCCACCGTGAGCTACGTTGCCCACAGTTGTATATGTAGGAGGTGGAGGGACCAGGATTTGAACTCAGGCACTTCTGTCTCCACTTGTGCCCTCCTTGTCCACAGGGGACGTGCTGCCTAGCTCAGGGCCATTTGGCCACACTGTGCCAAACAGGTAACATGGTTCACTAATACATCAATGAACCATCGGTGGAGTGTTGCAGGTGGGAGGCTCAGAAAGGTCGAATACTTTGCATGAGGTCACTCAGTAACAAGAGACCAGGTAGGTTTCCGACCAGAGGCAAGGGACCTAACCTCCGTGTGGCCTCTGAAGTCAGGATATCTAAGTTTCTTCTGTGGCTCTGATGCTTTGCGTGGCATCTAGGAAGTTAAGACAAGGCTCTCTGGGAGCATTGAGCCTTCTGACAATCAAACCCAGGGCTTGGTGCGTACTAAGTTCTCTATCAACTGAGTTGCATCTCCAGCTTTATTTTTTGAGTTCAAATCTCATTTAGGCAGGCCTGGAACTTGCAACAGTCCTCCTGCCTCAGTGCCTGGAGTGCTGAGATTACTGGTACAAGCTACCACTCAGAAAGAAACACCACGATTTTTTTTTTTTTTTTTTTTTTTTTGAGACAGGGTTTCTCTGTGTAGCCCTGGCTGTCCTGGAACTCACTCTGTTGACCAGGCTGGCCTGGAATTCAGAAATCCACCTGCCTCTGCCTCTCGAGTGCTGGGATTAAAGGCGTGCGCCACCACGGCCCAGCTGAGATCAGTTTTTCTATGTAGTCTTGGGACTCACTTATGTAGAGCAGAGATCTGCCTGCTTCTGCCTCCTGAGTGCTGGGATTAACTGTACATGCCACTACATCCTAGACCCTCTTGACCATTTACACGGAGTCAGCAGGAATTCCAAAGAAGAAACAGTTCAGAGGGGTGAGACACCTTCTCTGGCCAGCTCAGTGTATAGGCAGCTCCACCTCCTGACCCTGCCCTGGCCTATGTCCCTGACCACCCGGAGGTTGTATTGACATGGGAGCCATTGCTTGGCAGATTCCATGTGATGCTTTAGGAGAGAGAGAGTGGGATGCTGGAGGCCTGACCTGTCCATTGTCCCTGCCAGGTCCCTGGGCAGTAGGGGTCAGTGAGACTTAGGGGAGGAGATGGGGTCAGCCAGAGAGAGCGCAGCACATTGTCCCTCCCCATTTCCTCAAGCTCTCAGCCCGAACGAACGCGGTCCCTCACCATGGTTATTGTTCTCTTTTGGTGCCATGAGAGTCCTTTGTTTCAGAAGTACTCCTTGAGCAGACTCAATGGGTTCCAGGTTCTGAGTGGACAGGCCCCTGAATCCAGAAGTTCCCTTGAAGAGGCCCCACTGGGGAGCAAGGGGGGCTCTTACAGCTGCCACAGCCATTGTGATGTCTTTGGTGCACAGAGCAGGAGATGGATCTTGTGTCCACTTCCCTCTGGAGGAGTGCCTGCCCCTGACTCAGCTTGAAGGGTCAGTCCATACCCACTACTGCCCCCCCGACCCCCCAGCAGGTCGAAGCTTTGTGAGCAGGGTAGGGAGAGCAGCTAAGACATGGTAGGTAGTGTGCATCATGAGAGAGGCACTCATCACTACCAGTGTCCTTTCGATTAGAATGTAGGTAAGTATGGCCCCAGGCCTGGTGCCACCAGCCTGTGTGAAGTCTTCTTCACAGTGCTTCAGAGGCTGAGGCAGGAGGATGGAAAATTCAAAGTCATTCTTGGGGTACACACTGAGTTCTTACTAAACAGAAAAAAAGGAAGGAAGGAAGGAAGGGAGGGAGGGAGGAAGGTGGGGAACACATCTGGAGTTAACTTTGGCTGACTTCTTGCTTGTAATTAACCAAGAACGAGTCTGCCGATATCTGTCTTTGTTTTTAGTTAAGACACTCGTGCATTACACCTGGTCAAGTTCCTCCACCTAGGCACACGTCCTTGAGAGGCTGTCCAAGCCTGGAGGAAGTGAGCTTAGTCAAATATAGGTACTGTGTACCATAAACTCACCAGGTAAGCCTCTGTGCTGTTTAACCTCCTGGGCTTGGTCATGCATTCTGCTGCTTGCCTTCAGAAGGCACTGGGAAAACACACTTGCTGCTGTCATGGTACCGACCTGCAGCCCTCCCATCTCTGTCTCTTGCATCTTCTTTCTGCCTTTCCCATAAGCATCCTCAGTAGTCCAGTAGTGTTGACTGACTGTTGGGTCCTGCAAAGAGAGAAGAGTGAGCTACGTGTTACCACTGATACATGCATACATACATACATGCATGCATGCATACATAATACATACATACATACATACTCTGATAAGCCAAGTCCTTGAAAGGTAGAGACAGGAGGATCACTGTAAATATGAGTTCAAAGCCAAGCTGGGTTGGGTCTTAATAGTGGGTTCCACGTCAGCCTGAACTACACACAAAATTCTGTCTCACAAAAACAGCAACAACAACAACAGGGCTAAAGAAGTGGCTAGAGTAATTGCCAAGCACAAAGCCGGGGGTTCAATCCTCAGCACTACATAAGCTAGATGTGGTGACACATACCTATAAACCAGCACCAGAGAGGTGGAGGCAGGTGGATCAGGGGTTCAAGGTCGTCTTCAACTACATAGTGTGGTTCAAGGGCCAGCTTAGACTATAGGAGACACTGTCTCAAAAAAATAAAGTCTGGTCACAGGGTCTACACCTACACACACACAAACCTGTATGTGCCTTCTCTGAGTCCAGTCAGCCTCCCCTACTGGTTTAGTTCCAGGAACCCAGGAAGCGCTTACCTCTCCTTAGCTCTGTTGCTCAGCTTGCGTTTGTAGGGTGGATATAATTACAACCTTGTAAGGGCTTTGTATGTTTCTGAGATAGGGCTTGAACTTGCTCTGTAGCCTAGGCTGGCCAGGCGCTCACTTAAGATCCTGCCCCAGATCCTAAGTGCAGAAGCCCTTCTCCCCAGTGATTCGGGCTGCTCTTCCAGCACACCCAGCATCCTCAGTGCCGGGGCTCCACCCGGGACTTTGTACATTCGGGGCAAGCGCTCTACCCATTGAGCCACATCTCCAGCATGGGCAGTTGGCCAGTGCCTGGCCATCTTTTGCTCTAAGGAACGTAAGACAGCTGTGTGACAGTGTTGATGACAGTGGGATTAGGTGGAACGCTTACTGCACCATCATTTCAGTATCTCTGCGCATCTGAATATCGTAAATTAGGTTTAAAGTTAACATACAAAGCAAATGGACATGTTGTTAGGCAGGGCTCAAACTTGTTATGTAACTGAAAGTGCTGAACTCTTCTCCTGCCTCCACTTCTTAAGTGCTGGGATTATGGGTGTACAGCACCACAACTGGTTCTATGCGGTCGTGAGACTGGAACCCAGGGACTTGTGCACATCCAGTGTCCTTAGTCTCATTTCTGTTGCTGTGATAAAATACTCTTACAAGAGGAACTTAAAAGGGGTAGGGTTTATTTTAGCTCCAAGTTCCAGGGATGGCCCACCATGGTAGAGAAATCAAGGTGGCTTGAAATGGTTGGTCAGGTCAAGTCTACAATGAGGAAGCATTATACCTGCACATGATGCTCTTTCTCTGTGTCTGCAGTTCAGGATCCTGCCAGGGCATTGTGGGCCTGCCTGGTCTTTCCACCCCAGTCAAGGTAATCAAGATAATTTCCCATGGGCATGCTCAGAGACCATTCTACTAGATGATTCTCGATCCGGTCTCATTGACTACAGTATCCACCACATTAGCCGAGCATTCTGCCAAATGAGCTACAGCCCCAGCCTTTGAAAATTTTATGACAATAAAAATATTTAAATTTAAATAAATAATTGAGAAAAACAGAAACAATGGAAACAGCAAATAAAACTATAGGATGTCAGTTTTGTTGTTTTTGTTTTGTTTGGTTTTGGTTTTTTAAAGACAGGGTTTCTCTGTGTAGCCCTGGCTGTCCTGGAAGTCCCACTGTAGACCAGGCTGGCCTTAAACTCAGAGGTTCACCTGCCTGTGCCTCCTGAGTGCTGGGATTAACAGCAAGTGCCACCACTGCCAGCCGGATGCCAGTTTTAGATCACCATTTCCATTCGTTTGTTTTGTTTTAGACAAGTCTTGCAGTGGAGCCTAGGCTTCCCTCGAATTTGTGCCAATCTTCCTGATTCAGCCTTTGAGTGCTGAATTACATTTTTTGACTCTGTAGTGTGATTGTCTGGGTTCCAGGCTATACTACCCAGACTGCCTTTTGTGGGGCTTTGGGAAGGAGTCAAGGAGACCATTTAGTTTCTTCTCTTAAGTTAACTAGGGCATATAAGCCTAGTGGGTGAAGGGTAGATATGGGTTGAATGTGAATTAATGAATAAATGAATGAGATACATACCCCCTGGATGCTGTGGCCTAAGGTCTAGGGTTCTTGTGTCCACTGGAATGTTGCCTCTTGGGATAGAAATAAAGGCTGCCTGCTGTAAGGATCCTGTTCTTTTTTTTTTTTTTTTTTTTTTTTGGTTTTTCGAGACAGGGTTTCTCTGTATCCTCGAACTCAGAAATCCGGCTGCCTCTGCCTCCTGAGTGCTGGGATTAAAGGCGTGCGCCACCACAGGGTCTCATAGATCTCAGGCTGGCCTCAGACTCAGAGATTACAGGCAGGTCCGCACTCCTAGTTTTGTACAGTGCTGGGGAATCTAACCCAGGGCTTCAGGAATGCTATTCAAGCACTCTACTAACTGAGCTACATCCCCAGTGCAAGGATTTTGAGGATCTCATTCTCTTTGACGTAGGCTTGGGTTTCCTGAGCTGGGAAGTATGAAGTAACTATGACTACGAATGGAGTGAGTGTGCACCCTGACAATTCTAACCCTCACCACCAGGGGGAGCACCAGCATGCCATAAATCAGCCTAGGGCTCCCAGTTGCCTTGATGGTAATTCCCTCTCATCCAGTAACCCCCAGACCTGGCTGGGAGAGGTAAGGAGTCATAAGAGGGGTCGAGAACTCAGCCCAATGTCACCAGCTAGATTTCAGCCTGCTAAGGCTGCTTAACCCCATCTCCCAGCCTGCTCATTCTTTCTCTCAGAAGGGCCCAGTGAGGAAGGAGGACTCGGGAATGTGCTAGAACCATTGCACAGGGCACACTGTGTGGGCTGGGTATAGAAGGAGCTACAGAAGGTCAGGGAGGACTCCCCCGGGAAGCACCAATGAGATGGCTCAGAATGGGGGAAATACCATTTAGTGCAGAGCGAGCACAGGGTCTCTTTAGAGGAAAGAACACTGAGCTGTAATGTCTAGAGGGGAGGCGCCTGGGAAGATCTGGGAGAGAGAGTTCCAGCAAAGAAGCAGAGAAGACAGCAAGTGTGAAAGCTCTAAAATGAGCTGGGGCATAGGGGTGCATGCACACCTTTAATCTCAACGCTCAGGAGGCAGAGGCAAGCAGACCTCCATGAGTTTGTGAGCCTGGTAGTTATCAGCAAGTTCCAGACTTGCTTGGCAAAACAATCCAAAAAAGGCTTACGAAGCAGCTGCCCTGGAGTGCACAGAGGGATGTGTGTTTGGATGGGGATTCTGTTCTTAGATGACATGTTGCCTTGCAAAGGGTTAAGGACAGGTACCTACCTAGGAGGAAGTGGCTCCAATAGAGAAAAGGTGATTTATCTCCTGAGTGTGTGTTGGGGGGAGGGGGGGTTGTCTTCAATGGCTCAGGGAAGTCACACTTTGGCGCATCCTAGGGGTCCAGGTTTAACCCCTGGTGTGGGGACTGACAAGAGAGGTGCACTAAATCATCAACACCGTGTACAACAAAGAGGGTGCAGTGGCCTGGTGCATAATGAGGCTAAGAACCCGGTAGCCACAGTTCATCCTAGGCGACAGTAAGGAATCTATCAAATGTAGTTGAAAAGCAGTAGGGGTCGTCGGCTAGATGGTTTAGCAGGTAAAGGTGCTTGCGGCCAAGCCTGACATCTTGAGTTCAATCCCTGGCCACATATGCCCACTCACATAACACACAAAATAAAAATGTAATAAAAAACAAATTCCCATCATCATCTATAGGGGAACCAGACTGGCTGTGTGTCAGCATCTGCCCACACACTGGCGTGTCCACAGTGCAAACACAGTACTGATGTGGGTGCTGATCACACCATTCCTCTTGCATATGGAGAGCCTCCCATCTCCTGCTCTGTGTTCCTGCCTTCACTCAACTGGACTGGACCCTCCTCACCCTGGTTACCAGATTCTTTAAGAGATGCGGTGCCTTTAAAATAATCAGGCTCTGGCATGGTGGCATGTGCCTGTGATCCTGACATACGGGAGGCCTGATCAAGAGGATCACAAGTTTTAGGTCATCCTCAGCTACTGAGCTGATCAAGGCCAGCCTGGACTATATGAGATGCTGTCTCAAATAGAGGCTCAGAGTGGTTGAAGGCACTTCCCATGTAAGCCTGGACCTGGGTTCAATCCCTGGAACCCACAACTCACATAAAGGTGGGAGTTCTCTATCCTCCAGATGCATGTACGTACATGTACCCACCACCCCTCTCTCTCTCCCCCTCTCTCTCTCTCTCTCTCTCATTCTCTCTGTTACACACACAAATTTGAGGAATGCTAGGCATGATAGTATATGCTTGTAATCTCAGTACTCAGGATGCTGAGGCAGGAAGATTGTTTGGAGTTTCAGGTCAGGTAAGTCAAAAATTCCAGTTCATTCTCAGTTTGAGTATGGTCCACACGAGATTCCATCTTATAAAAATAAACAACAACAACAACAACAACAAAAGCCTGAATATTGCAGAATATTGCTGAATATTTCATTTTTCTGAAATTGGTGCCTGGGTTCATAGGACCTGGAAGATGGAAGACTGACTCCTTGTCATGAGTCCCACATCATGGATGTGGTGTTGTCCTGAACCATCTCAGCCTAGCTGGCCCCAGTCTTCCTGGAAAATCGACAAATTGTCTTGAATCTCAATTTCAGAATTAGAGGTAGGGTCCAGTTAGGTGGGGTCCCGCCTTGCACAGCCTTAGTCCCACAGCTGTAAGTGTGGGAGCGGTGCTGGGAGCCTCATCTGTAGGCCCCAAGCCTGCTCCTCATTCCTGGCCTCAGACCTCAGAGATGTAAGTGCTCATCAGGAGGAACAAACTCACCAGGACCCTCTGTGCCTCACTTTCTTCAAATGCCCCCCAGAAGGCGGTGTTGAGGGAGCATGGGTTGAGAAATGGGTTTAGGTCTAGCTCACCTTTCTTGGATACCCCCATGACTATGTCCAGTGTTCTGCAGGACCTGCCTAGTGTTTATCTATTACAGATGCCTTTTTTTCCCTTCCTGAATGGGGACTGTAACATTTTCTAGTTCCACTGCCAGGGGATGGTGGGAGCTCTTTACCTGAAGAGTTAGTTGGCTTCCTTGGTTTTGATAGTCCAGCATGCCCTGGGGATGGGGTTAGAGGGTCTCAGTAGGGAAGAGGAACCATTGGAATCCTGGGGCCTGCTGCCTACCACACCTAGAGGGAACCTCTTTCTCACACCTAGGAAACATGAGCCTGACCTTGGGGGGGGGGGTCACGATGAGGGCCTGCTCTCTCTGTTGGCAATGGAGATAGATCACAGCATGTCTCTGTGCCTCAGTTTCCTTTTCTGTGAATTGGAAGACACACCATTTACCTCCACAGATAAAGTATCTGAATTAAGGGTTTCTATTGCTGCAATGAAAACACCGTTGATCAAAAAGCAAATTGGGGAGAATGAGGTTTATTTGGCTTATAGTTCCATGTTTCTGTTAATTACTGAAAGAAGTTAAGACAGGAACAGGGCAGGAGCTGATACAGAGGCCATGGTGGAATGCTGCTTACTGGCTTGCTCCTCATGGCTTACTCAGAGTACTTATAGAACCCAGAACCACATGCTCAGGGATGGCTTCACCCACAATGGGCTGGGCTCCTTCCTCATTGATCGTTAATTGAGAAAATGTCCTATAGTTGGATCTCATGGAGGCATTTCCTTAACTGAGGCTTCTTTCTCTCTGGTGACTCTAACTTGTGTCAAGTTGACACACAAAACCAGCCAGTACATAAAGCTTCAGGGATTCAGTAGAAATTAAAATTGAAAAAAGGTGGGGTTAGTGCCCACACCCATCTCAAATCCATTAGGGAGACTGAGGCTAGCCTGTCTCAAAATCAGCCCACGGAGAATGAATCAATTAGACAATAGAAAACAGACAAAACAACTCTTCCCTCCTCCCTTGTTTTTGTTTCTCTTTGTGTCTCTCGCCTTTCTTCTGTCTCCTAATTCTTGAAAAAAAAAAAAAAAAAAGGCGCCCGCTTATCTCGAGTCAAGCGCAGGTTGGGGCCGGACTTGTGCTGGGGAGTGGCAGGCACGGCACGCCGAGACCCGATTGTGTCACTTTCCCGGGCACCGGGCAGGCACTGGGCGTCCGCAGACCCACGGGGGGCGGGAGAACACCTCCTGCCCCAGGGGAGTCCCGCGCTGGCACCAGCATCAACACAAAGGTCCCGTGGCAGCAGCTGCGCCGCGCTCCTCCTTCTGGGCTGGACCAGGCCAGGCTCCGGGCCGCGCGTCCATTGGCTGGGAGCTCAGAGGGGCGTGGTCTCACGCTCCGCCCTGCCCCGCGGCCACGCCCCCAGACCCCGCTCTATTCTTGCAGTCGAAGCGCAGCTGCTGGAGCAGTCGTACGTGTCGCCAGGTAAGCGGCTGGTCCCGGGACCCTAGGGAAGGGCGTGGTGGTGCGCGGGATCACCGGAGCCGCGGGGATGGGGCCGAGGCCTGCTCTGCTCTTTTGCTTCCCCTCTGTGGAGCTTTATCGCTCTCCAGCTCGGTGATGGGTTACTCTTCCCCCCACCCCCCACCCCCCGACCTGCCCCAGTCACCCGGGCTAGTTTGGGGAGCACGGGTTACTCACCGTCCCTAAGGGGAGACGGGTGGGTGTGGGCCGCAGCAGCAGCCTTGTCTGACTTCGGTTAGTACTTCTCGTTGGGCCACCTGTTTTTGAGCGTAGGCGGCGCGCCCTCCCCTATGCTTTCCGGCGGGCCGGAGGTGCTGGGGACTCGCGGCTAGAGGAAGGCGGAGCTGATCCCCGACCGGCCGGGCCTCGCTAGCTGTATGCTGGGCGGCGGGACGGTAGCCAGGCCCGGAGAGGGGGAACCGCCCTGACCACTCGGGGTTGGCCGCTAGTAGGGAGGAGGAGCGGCTGGGCGCGCTCACTTGGTGTTTGCGCCAGGATGGGGGCCTTAGGGCACAGAGGAAAACTTCACCCGCGCTGGCAGCCCTGTTTACAGGCCGGAAATGCAAGGTTGGGTTTTGATTTTTGCTTAAAAAGCCAGGCTGTGAGCTCACAGTTTTTCTGGGATTGCAGTTTAGGTCTGTGCTGGGTGAACTCTTGATTCCCCCTTCTGCAGGACCTGGATTCTGAGAGGTGGAGGAGCCTCTTTGCAAAATAGACTCCCCCCCCCCCCCCGCCGCCGCCGACTGGAATATATAAATAACCTTTTCTGCCAGGAAAGGGTCTATGTAGGAATTAGAGGGAACTGGCTAGCCTATATGCCTGGAGAAATGGGGCCTTTTTAAAAACCCTTCCCCTCCTGGCCATTCTGTTACTTCTTGGTGCTTTTAGCATGTTCTCCAAGCTGAAGCCAGAGGAAGAGTATGACAAATAATTGGTTCATTAAAACAGTTGTGGGTTATGCCTGCAGTCCCAGCACTGGGGAGGTAGAGAGGTAGGCTTCAGGATTCAGGTTCATTAGCTCCATAACTAGTTTAAGGCCAGCTGCTGTAAATAACTTTCACCTGTAACTCATTGCCAGCGTTGTCACATAGCAAGATCCTTCCTCAAAACCACTTAAAAACATGAATTTAAAATCGGTCCCCAAATCTGTGTCCCATGTTCCTGTTCTTTGTCCTGTGAGGCTCACACTTTTCCACAGGGCCTTCTTTCTCTAGCTGCTTTGTGACTCTGACTGTTCAGTGTCCCTAAGTGATCCTTAAGCCTCAGCTCAGCCATTCCCTGCTCTGGGACAGGGGTCTCCTTAGAGTCTGGCCTCCCTCCACCATCTCCTCTTGGGTGACAGCCTGGTAGCCACCATGTGCCCTTACATCCTCCACTCACCTCACCCTCCAGGGTGACAGTGAGCTGAGTTGGGATCAGAAAAGCTGAATCGGGCCCAGCCAAGGGTTGGGGGAACTGGCTTTCTTGGTCCTGCTGAGTGCAAGAGCAAGAATTTGGTTTGTGCCTCATATCAGGCAGCTGTGGGAGGGAAGGGTTTTTTCCATGGCCCTAGTGTGACCATGCACACCATAGGGGCCACTATTGTTAAGCCCACCTTCTGCTCTGCATTGTGGCTGGCACTGCCTCTATAGCTTTGAGCTACTGGGATTTGTGAAATCCTTGTCAAACTGAGGCAGGAACGAGTGGGTCTATGAGAAGATGGAAGACAACCAGGCTGGGAGCTGAGCAGAACCAGGGGTGGGTTGGAGCAATTCAGGGCTAGGTTTGATGGAGAACAGAGGGCCCTTTGGCCTGCCCCGTGAGATGACGTTGTTGGAAGGGGCTGCTTTGGGTTTCTGGACTCTAATCTGGAGCTTCCAGCTTCCTGGCAGTCGAGGGCGGGGTTTCCCAGCTGGGCTGCTGGAGGGAACGGGGTAGTCTCCCAGTCCTGTTTGCTCTTCTCTGTTCCATGGCCCCGCCCCTGGTATCCCCCCTTCACAGACTCCACTCTTCCCTGAACAATGGAGCAGCATGTGGCTGCTTAGCCTGGCTGCTGTGAGCCTCAGGCTCCCCTCCAGCCCCCCACCCGGTGCCTTCTAGGATCCCTGTGTCCTTTTAGCTGATCAGTCTTATCTTCCCTTGGCTGTGGGTTCTTTTCTGCTAGTCTGGCAGGGTTAGGGGTGAAGATGAACCTTGTAATCTCATGGTCCAGTGCAATTTATATGTGCTGGGTGAGTATGTTTGTCCATGTGTGTTCCCCTCCCCCAGATGGCCTGCTTCTTGGGAGCTGGATAGTTTAGCGGCAGCTGTCCCTCTGGGAATTCCTTAGAAAGGCAGACCTAGGGGCTTGTGGGAGCGCTCAGTGCTCGAGCCAGAGATCCTGGCTTCCCAGCACCAAAAGAGCAGCCTCGGTTGGTCGTCCCCAACTCACTGACCAAGGAAAGCCACATCTGTGGAGCTGGAGTTCACAGTTTAGACATTGGCCAGAGATTCCTGGGGGGCACTAAAGTGTGAGAAGCTCCAGCTGCTGAATCTATTGTCAGTTTCTTCATGTGACAGGGAAATGGTGAAGTGACTACCTGTCGGGCTAGCAGGCAGGGGATCCTCAAATCTGGTGCCTATGAAGCCCCATGACACCAGAAAAAGCACTGGCTTCTCCCTCCATGGCAGTCCCTGATGTTTTAGCCCTTCGCCTGAGTGTGACCTGAGTCTTTAACCCACCCTCCAGTGGCCAGGCCCTAGGCTGGGAAGTGCCCCAGCACAGTGCCTAGCAGTAGCTACAAACCCACACAAGATTCCAGATGTCCGAGTGTGCAGAATAAGCTTCAAGGGGTTCTGGCCTTGCCCAGGAATGAAGCCTCCAGCCTCCTCAAGGTTTTGTTTCTTTACCCTTCATTCTCCTGCCCTGAAGGGGCTATAAACCACACTTCTTTCACTGAAGTGGAAATGGCCTCCAGCCTGTCTAGGTTTCTCTGGGAAGCACCTGACTCCCTACCTCGAAAGAGCTTTCCTGCTCACAAAACACCTGTAATTCCAGTACCAGGGAGGCTGAGGCTGGAGGATAACCATGAGTTTGAGGCCAACTTGGGCTATGCAGTGTTAAGACAGTCTCAAAAACGGAAAAGGGAGGGAGGGGCAGACGTTGGAAACTGGGAGCTTTATGGCCCAGGGCACAGGATGTGCTGGACCCAAGTTGGTACACGGGGAGCAGCACTAGATTTTGGGGCGGGCTTTAGAGGGGCTGAGGAGGCCAGACTGGTGTCCAGTTGAGCCCCCAGAATCTTCCAGGGCTTGCTAGAAGGCCAGTGAAAAATTCTCAGGCTATTTTTAGCTAGAGGCCCCCTTTGCCACATTTCTCAGGATAGGAGTCTGACATGCCCTCTCTGGGGGACAGTCAGGGTGGGTGTGGCATTCTGCCTTCCAGACCCTGACTGTCTGGCAGTGGGGTGCATTTCTTACCCTGCGGTGTGTTGTGCCATGTGCCCCCCCCCCATCCCCAGTGAGCATTAGAAGGCCCCTGGTCTCTTACTGGTACTTGAGGGTACTTCTGGGCATGATGTCCACAGTTGAGGAAGGGGTCAGTTGGCAGAGTGCCTGCCTAGGACTCAGGAAGCCCTCGGTGGCATCCAGCTGGGCTACATGAGACTGTTTCAATAACAAATATTAAATATAACTGAGCTGAGGGGCCAGGTGTTGGAGGGGAAGCTAGGCACTGTTTCCTCATCCAGAGTTCACGAACACAGTGACAAACCTGTGCACACACAGCTGTGTGTGCCCTGCCCCTTCCCCACATTGGTCATACATAAGCACATCACCCCACATAATTATACAGATGTGTTCATGTGATCATGTACATAAACATGCCTTCACACACACATGCATGTGTGTATTACATATTCATATACAGAAAAACACACATGTGTACCTAGTCCAGTAGTCATGACATCATCTTGGGCATTCCATTTTGTCATAATTTGTCTCAGGCAGAGGCTCACTAGGCTCTATCTAGTTCTGAGCCCTTGCAGGCGAGAGCCACAGCCCCATCTTGATCTCCCAGTAGAGCATTATGGAAGATGGGCTGTGCCTTCTGGGGCCACGCCTGGTGCTGCTGAGAGAGTAGACAGAGAGAGGGGTGGGGTGGGAGCTCGGGCTGTTGGAGCTACAAGCTACAGACTGTTGCTGAGGCGTGTGCAGGGCCAGAGAGGCCTCCTGGATAGCCCTACCCCAACCCCAGCTGGACTTTGTCCCCTTCCTGGACCAGCTGGGGTGGGCTGGCTCTGACAAGCTCGACTTCCTTTCAGCACAGGTAGCCACTGGGGAGCAGAACAGCATTGTGCTTCTCCCAGCTCCCACCCCTACCTCAGTGGCTTCATTTCTGGGTTTCAGTTTCTTCCACGGTCTAGTCAGTGTGGGTGTGTCACTCAGCAAGGATCCCCAAGACCTTTGCTGTGCCCGGCCCAGGATGTCCAGGGACCCTTGTCAGTCTGATGCCCCCTGAAGGCCATGGGCTTCTGAGGGCTGTTCCAAGGAAGAGGCTGGATTCGGGGCTTGGGAGAACTTGAGTGGAGAGTGAGGGGTCCCGTCTGGAGCCTTTTCCCTCAGCCTAGAGCAGGACATGAGAATGTGAGCAGACAGGCAGAAGGTGCACAGAAGGGAAGAGACAGGACGATGACAGCCATGATGATGCAACTTGGTTCCTGGTCTGGTCCTGCCCCCTGAACCTTACTTCCTGCTCCTACTGGACTCCCACAGACTCCTCACTGGCCTGGAACCACAGAAAGCTCTCCTCAGTCTTAGGCCTTTCCACACTCTGCTGCTTAGACCCAGAATAGCCTCCCTGTCTCTGTTTTCTTTTTGAGATGGTCTCTGTAGCCTAGGCTAGCTCAGATCTCACTGTCTCTAGTCCAGGCTGGTCCAGAGGATCCTTTAGCTTCAGCTTCCAAAGCGCTCACATTACGGAGGGCGGGCAAGCACCAACACCCCTGGCTTCTCTCTGTTTTTTTAAATGTCTGACTGACTCTCATATTGTAGGTCCATCGGGGACTCCCATCTCATTTCTTTTATCTCTTCTGTTAGTGGTCCCTTTGGCAATCTGACCGCACCACCTTGACACACTAATTTACCTGTTTATCCTCTGGTTTCAAGTTCTGACTCGTGTTTCCTGTATAATGATATGGCTTGGTATTGGACATGTTTGTTGAGTGACTTTGGGATTGCAGTTTACAGCAATAACTATAGCTAGTTCTTGTTGCTTGCCTATTTGGGGCAGAGCTGTACTCTCAGTGCTTGTACATATTACTTCATTTAATGTTATGATTTATGTGAAGCTGAAACAATTTCCATTGCTCAGATACAGACACTGAGGCCCTGAGAGGGTGAGTCACTTAATGATCACTTAGCTGGCAGGTGAGAAGATTTGAACTGTCCCTGACTGGGGTTGGGGGAGGGGAGGACAGGCAGGGAGACTGTTTAGAAGGGGAAGTTCTTTCATGCTGATGTCATCTGGTCCCCATAGTCTCAGCCTGCTGTCATGGGAGGATGGGTGGGGCCCACTCTCCCTCTCTGGGCCAGCCTTCTTCCCAGAACTCCTGGCATTGGAACATTCTAGGACTCTATGACCTGTGCTGGAGACCTGACGGCCAGGCCAGCAGCCAGGACCTCTTCAAGGTGGGGGCTTCTCTGAATTTGTGGTCCTGCCTGGCTGGGGCCAGAGCTAAGAAGAGGTCAGTAGTAACCATGTCACTTCTGGAAGGCTGGCCAGTGACACCTCTCCAGCCAGGCAGGACTGAGTCCCCAGAGAGGGGCAGGGCATACAAAGGAGCAGGCTCAGTCTTTGGGGAGAGAGGCACCCTGCACAGCTCCTGCCCCAAGCCAAAGGACTCAAGGTGGAGGGTTGGAGCCTGAAGCAAGTAGGCCTTGCTGGGCAGTGCAAGTGAAAACAGCCCTGGGGTCATGGAGTTACTATAAGTGGGAAGAGTCAGGCCCTGAGCTGGGGGCCAGGGTAGGGAGAGCTGAGGGGGCTGGGGATGTAGCTCAGTTGGTAGAGTGCTTGCCTCGTGTGCACAGAGCCCTGGGTTCGATCTCCAGTCCCACATAAATTGAACATTACACAGCTGTAATCCTCACACTTGGAGAGTGAAGCCTGTGTGGGCTACAGGACACCCTGAAAACAAAACAAAACAAAAACCATCAAACCTGTAGCTGCACCATTCAGAAGACAGCTCCTTTATGCTTGACAGGCCAATCACAGGGCCACACAAACCTGCTCAGGCCTGGGCCTCTCCCACTGGCTTCCTTGTCTCTGCTCTCTCATCTCCATCCCCAAGCAGATGTAAAGGGACACCCCTGGACTTGACTCTGAGGCCGGAAAGGGGAGAGGACATACCCAAGGACTGATGCTTGAACCCAGGTAGCTGGTCCCACCATGTCCTAGGGTCTTTTGTGTACAATGCCCCACTTCCCGAAAAATCCTTTTTGAACTTTTTAGTTGGTCTCACTGTAGGCCAAGGTGCCTCGGCAGTCCTTTGGCCTCAGCTCATCCCACTCCTGAGTGCAGGCATGGCCTGTAAGAGCTACTGCCTTTGTCTGCCTGAATCCTTGCCTCTGAGAGGTCACTGAGACAAATGTCCCTCATAGCAGGGAGTTGTGCCTGGGGCTAGGAGTGAGTCTGCAGGGAGTGCAGGGGACGCTAGTGGTGACCCACCTGGCACTAAGCTCAGGTCAGCCCCTCAGAGAACCTATTCTGGGCTGTGACCCAAAATAAGGGCGGGTTGATCTCTTAGCACTGAAGTCTCATAGTATGTACTGATGTCCTAAGCATGCCAAGGTCTGTTTTAGGGACAGAGGGGCTAGTGTAGGGAGTTACCTGTCCTGTACACCTGTGTGTGTGTGCGCTTGAGCATGTGAAGCACAGAATAACCCCAGTTGTTATTCTCCCAGGTTTGTTTGTTTTGAGGCAGGTTCTCTCACTGGGACCTGGGGGTCCCTGACTAGTAAGTAAGCTAGGCTGGCTGGTCAACCAACCCTAGAGAAGCCACCTGCCTCTAACCTTTCCAGTGTTGGGATCACAAGTGCATACCACCATCTTAGCCTTTAAAAAAAAGATTTATTAGCTGGGCCATGGTGGTGAACACCTTAATTCCAGCATTTGGGAGGCCGAGGCAAGTAGATCTTGGAGTTGGAGTAGATCCTTGTCTACAGAGTGAGTTCTAGGACAGCCAGGGCTACACAGAGAAACCCTGTCTCCAAAAACAAAACAAAAAAAGTTGTATTTTTATTCTTGTTTAACTTTGCACATATATGGTCTGTATGGATTTGTGCACATAAGCACGGTGCAAGCCAGAAGAGGCCATCAGATGTGCTGGAGCTGGAATTGCAGGTGGTATGAACTGCCCGATATGGATTCTGGGAACTGAACTCAGGTCCTCTTCAAGAGCAGAGAACACTCTCAACAGCTGACATCATCTCTCCAGCCCCACACCTATTATATATGGATTTTGGGGATCAAACTCAGGTTCTCCTGCTTGTGTGACAAGTATTTTACTGACTGGGCCATCACCCCAGCACATGACCTGGCATTTTCTTTCACAGTGGAGATGGAGGGAGGCCGGTAGGTGCCATGGGAGCCCAATGCTGGCACCCGAGCAGACACCTGAGCCAAGGTGTGACTACAGATAAAGTGACCTGGAGTGAGCCTCTAGGAGTCTCAGGCTGTGCCCTGTCTAATCTGAGGCAGGACCCTGAGAGCCCGCCTTCTCTCTGTAGGTCAGCCATGTCATCTGAGCCTCCCCCGCCGCCACTGCAGCCCCCCACGCATCAGACTTCCGTAGGGCTATTGGATACCCCTCGCGCCCGGGATCGCTCTCCATCCCCACTGCGGGGCAATGTGGTCCCTAGCCCTCTGCCTACACGCCGGACAAGGACCTTCTCAGCGTAAGTCTCAGGCTAGCCAAGCACAATTCCCAAAATGGGGCTACTACCAGATCTAGCAGGATCTACTCCCTAGGTATCTCCTAGAAGAAGTACTAGTGAGAAAACAGGAGAGTGCCTTTAAAACTCAGGGTGCCATCCTTGCCACCCATGGGAACTGGCTTCTGACTGGAGTGTTAAGTTTTTGGACTTTAGTCAAAGAAGCCTTTTCCCATGACGCCTTGATTATAAAGGGGGGGGGAGGGCTAGGATGGAGGGGGATGGGATGAGAGTCAGGACAATGACAGTGTCAGAGTAGCCACTGGCAGGCAGGGAATTTAGGCCCTGAGAGAATTTAGGGCCGAGAGGTGTTGTTCAGGGGGGCTCCCAACTATGCTAGCTCAGCTCCGTTTCCAGACCGACAAACAGGCCTGAGAAAAATTGCCGTGGTTCCCCAGTCATTTCTACTGCGTGAATGGCTCCCAGGGTTGAACACAAAGCCTATGTGTGTGACTGTACATAGTGGCCCCCAGCTAGGCCTCCCTGAGCACAGCTGGGAGAGTAGCTCCAGGGGAGTGGGTGGCTCTTGCAGAGGACTGATGGGTGTCCCCTTGACTTCCCTATCAGGACAGTGCGGGCTTCGCAGGGCCCTGTCTATAAAGGAGTCTGTAAATGCTTCTGCCGGTCCAAGGGCCACGGCTTCATCACCCCAGCTGATGGTGGTCCTGACATCTTCCTGCACATCTCTGAGTGAGTTCACTGCTGCATATCTGGAGGTTTGGGGTGGGAGCAGAGGGGTGCTGTTGTGGCCCTATGCTACATGGGACAGTGTAATGGAAGGGTGCTGGGCAGGAGAGTGTCTTTGGGGTGCATGAGGCTGGGCAGCAGCCCCATGGCTGAGAGCCTGGGCATGTCTATGAATTGGGTAAGGTCTTGGGTGTATGTCCATCACAGATGGTAGGAACGAGGTGAGGACAGTTGTACCTGGCATGTTTAAGTGGATCTGAGTGTCCAGTGCCTGGCCTGTGGAGAGGGTGTCCCTGGGATGGGGGATATGTGTTGGCCTCTTTAGAGGAGGGGCCTGGTGAGGCTGGGGGATGTCTGTTTCTTTTGCTCCAGGAAGGAAGCTCAGGGCTGGGCCCTTGCTCATTGAGGCTCTTCCTTCCTGTCTGAAAGCCTGCAGGAGTGGTGTGTGTGTGTGTGTGTGTGTGTGTGTGTGTGTGTGTGTTGGGGAGGCACAAGGGCCCCAGCAGCCCCCTCCCTATTTGACTCCTCAGCAGCTTTTAGGTCTCCTAGGAACCCCAACTAGAGTCTCTATCAGACCACCTTCTTGGGCCCAAGCACCCAGCCCACCCTGACTTCATTGTGGCTGAAGTGGGGACTGAGTCTAAAGCTTGGGGCACATGTTAGACAAGCCTCCTACCAGTGACTGACACCCAGGCCTTGTGTCCAGTTTCACTCTGCCAGTGGTGGCAGGCAGAGTCTGTGCCAGAAGTCCCAGCCAAGTCTGAAACCACAGTTGGAAAAAAAGGGGTGGTGTTGTACCCCCTCTGCCGAGATGGATGTTCTACATCATTCTCCTTCGCCACCCCAACATGCTTACACACCAGGTCTCTTTAAAAAGTAGTGTATGCATCCTAATCCCAGCACACACAAGGCAGAGGTAGGAGGGTCGGTGAAAGTTTGAGGCCAGCCTGGTTCACACACTGAATCTCAGGCCAGCAAGGGCTACACAGTAATAAGACACTTGTCTCAAAGAATAAAACAAAATCAAATCCCCCTACCTAACACAGAGCTGAGACAGACAGTTGCTGGATGCATTTTATATGACTACGAATGAATGCATGCATGGGTATATAAATGTCCAGATAGCCTCTTCCCAGGAAGGATTCCAGTGATCTGCAAGCACACACAGCACAATACGAAAAGTAATTAGTGAGTAAGCACAGGGCGGGGCGAGCGTGCGTGATGGAGATGCTGTGAGCTGTCTGGGGTCCATTGTTGAAACTAGGCTATTGGAAGCTTCCTGGTCCACATCAGAGAGGGGGAATGTGACTGCTCTGAGATTCTATCATCAAACAAGGAAGGTCCAGGGGATGTTGGCTGGCCCTGGTGCTCAGGATCATTAGGATACTACCCTTATTGTAAGACTCAATCCACTCTCCACCCCCACTCTTTCACCCCGCTAAGCTCCTTTGTACCCTTTATCTTGAGACAGGATCTCAATGAAGTAGCCACACTTGCCCACACCAATCTTCATCTTTCTGTAGGCCAGGTAGATCTTCACCTTACAGTCCTCCTGTCTCAGTTACCCAAGTAGCTGAGATTACAAGCCTGGCCACTAGGCTTGACTTATTAGGCACGTTTTTGAAGGCTCACTGGGTGGAAGAGTAGAGGCCAAAGACATAGTTTGTTTCTGAGGGGAAGCCCTGGGACCAAGGGCAGTGTGAAGAGGCAGCCAAGGAAAGCTGGTCTCTTGAGTTTGAGTCTCTGGCTTTTCCAACCACAGGCTGAGTTCTGATACCTGAACATCATTCAAGGCAGCTGAGCTGTCTTTCAGCCCCAGAGAGGAGCCACTGGGCCGTGATACAAGCTGGTAGAGGGCAAGGAGGCACTTGTTTCTAGAGGGACTCTTGAGAAACTGGGAAGATGGAGTCTGTCCTGGTGTCCCACTGTGGGGTCTGTGGGGCTTGTTTTCTGTGTGCACTGACTGCTCTCTCTGTCTGTCTGTCTGTCTCTCTCTGATGAAGACACCCACTCAATGTTGGGTATCTTCCTCTGTCATTCACCTTCAGTTATCTTCTTCAAATTTTTTGAGTGTTTGCCTGCATGCATGTAAGCACCTCATGCACACCTGCTGTCTGTGGAGGCCAGAAGACAGGGTTGGGATCCTCTGAAACAGGAATTATAGGTGGTTTGTGAGCTGCCACATGGGTGCTGGGAACTGAATTCAAGTCTTCTGCAGGAGCAAACGCCATGACTCCAGTGCCATCTCCACCTTATTTATTGAGACAGGGTCTCTCACTGAACATGGACTAATCTGTTAGGCTAGCTGGCCAGCCAGCCCCGGGGATACTCCTGAGTCTGCCTCTCCAGCACTGGGCAAGTACACTCCACCACACCTAGCTGGTTTACATGGGTGCTGGGGATCCGAACTCAGGTACTAATGCTTGCGAGGTAGGCACTTTCTGGCCTGAGCCATCTCCTTAGCCCTGATGACAGATCTTTTCTCTCCTGCAGTGTGGAAGGGGAGTATGTTCCGGTGGAAGGCGACGAGGTCACCTATAAGATGTGCTCTATCCCGCCCAAGAACGAGAAGCTACAGGCTGTAGAGGTGGTCATCACCCACCTGGCACCAGGGACCAAGCATGAGACCTGGTCCGGGCACGTCATCAGCAACTAGGGACCTGCAAGAACCCCTTCTCCTGGGCTTGAGGGAGACTCTGGGGGAAGGAGGAGCAGAGCAACCCTAGATATAACATTCTACCACACAAAATGGGGGCCTTAAGGCGGGCATGGCCCCTTTCAGGCATTTCCTGGAGGGAAGGAGTTGCGGGCAGGCAAGGGGTGCTCTCAGCCACCAGCGCAGCCTCCAGCCCTTGCAACAAGCTCTCACTGTCTGAAAGCATTAAAAGCATTTGAAATGGAGAGGCACCTGCCAAGGCTCAGTGGACAGGGTGCAGTCCCAGCGCAAGGCCCCCGGGTAGGCCAAACATGCTACTTTCCCAGATGCCCCCTTCATCAAGCCCGTAAGAAACAGAAATCCTCAGATCTATTTGGCCCCCTGAGGGATGTCACTAACCCTATGAGACTTTCCATGACTCAGTGCCCTAACTTGTAACCAGGTCAGTCCAGTCTCAGCCTGGCCTGTTGGGGGAGCTGGCTTATATATGTGGGGAGCATTCCAGGGGACTCTGCTTCTTGGTGCCTTTGCAGCAGGTGTGTCTCCACCTTCTGGGAAAGACTCTAACCCTTAAGAGCTCTGCCCTAGCACGTAGCCTAGGGCTGGGCACTGACCCCACTCCTGAGAAGGGATAAGGCAGCCTCCTTGTGGTTTTAGCCTATCATTACAGTAGTGCAGAAGGAGGCTGTGGGGGTGGGGAAGAGACCTCTGCAGGAAGCCCTGGAGGGGAGGGTGGTGCATGCCTGTGACCTCTGCCCTTGGCAGGCTGAAATTGCATTCAAGGCCAGCCTAGGCTACAATCTGTCTCAAAATTGGCTCCTGAGGATACAGCTCAGTGGTAATGAGTGCTGTGTTGAGCCCAGCGTGTGCAGGGGTCTCGTTCCACTGCCAGCATAAACCCTAGGATGTTGATTGACACCCACAGAAGACAGGCAGCTTGCTTTCTGATGGCCTTGTGAGGTTAGGACTTGTGAAGTGACTGGAAATCAAAGGTGTATTTTTCCAGACAGGCCCAGTGAATGCCTAAGGATCTTTTTTCCCCTCTTCCCCAGTGCTTGGGGAGTCCACAGCTCTGGAAATGGCAACAGCACGGAGCCACAATGAAGCCTCTGCCTGCTTTGTTTCCTTTGTGTGTGGGGGTGGGGTGGGGGCAGGGGGTGGTTGTGGAAACAGACTCCTGCTGTATAGCCCAGGCTAGCCCCAAACTCTTAGCACCTTTCATGCCTTGGCTTCCACTTGCTGGGGTCATAGGTGTGCCTTCATTCCCTGCTGATTTCTTTCATGGCTCAGACTCCCACGGAACCGTCTGTTTGCCCCTGCCTGCAGCACTGGAGATCTGTGTTTCAAATGAACTGATCCCTAGACTTTTTGGTGATTGGCTTTAGTTTTGATTCAAAAATAGAAGTAGTTGGGTAATGGGTTTTGAAATGTAGTTGAGAACTCACTTGTCAGAACAGGGACGCCAATTCTACAGTGGCGCCTGTACTGAAGGTTGTATCCATCCTAAAGGTACAAAGGCTGTGGCTTTCAGACATAGGCATCGGTGACACAGCTCCGGTGGCAAAGTGAAGAAAAAGCTAAATGATGATGTGCACACTGAGCCCCAGGCCTAGGGAGGCCACGCCAGGTGGATGCCTAGGGTTTGCCATCTGGCCAGTCTGGCCTATTGGTGAGTTTGAGGTCAGTCAGAGAACCTGTCTTTGTCTTTTTAAAAAAGTGCCTAGCGCCTAAGAAACGAACAAAACCAGGTTGTCTTCTGGTTTCCACATGCATGAGAACACATTTATGTGCATACACTTGTTAGGGTCTTGTGCAGCTGGCTCCCCGTCACCACCCAGTGTGACCATCTTTGTTACTGAGCTACTGATGGATTTTTTTTCCTACTTGGTCAAAGGTGGCCTTTCCCCCACACCAGACTTGGCTTACCACCCAGAGACTCTCTTGGGAGCCAAGGAACATAAGTCCAAACCCACATTTGCCATGACCTAGGAAGGCTCCTTGAGACTGACAACCTTCTCTGTCATCCCATTGTTCCTAGTGATCAATACAGCTTTGCTTTCACTCTGGCCTGGTTAGACTTTGGTGGCACACAGTTGACCTGCTAGTGAGCCCTGCCCCTCACTGAGCTGGCAGCCCAGTTCTGCTGGCAGGATGGCCTCTGGATTCTTCTGCCCCACAGAACCCTTTGTAAAGGAATTTTCTTGTATGGTCAGATTACTTCTGCCTGTAGACTTATTCCTGAACTGCAAGGTATTGGAAAAGACCCCCTCTGTTTAGACAGAGTGTGTCAACTTGAGGGACCCCAGCACCTAGCGCTGGAGACTGAACAGGAAAGAGAATAGACTCCCAACTCTAGAAGTTTGAGCCCATAAGCTAACTCTTTCTCAATAAAGTTTGTTTTGTGCAAGATGAGGTGACTGTAAGGCTGTGTCACAGAGATGCCTGTGTGACTGTGGAGGGGTTCTGGGAGGTCAGGGTGTCTGCCAAGCAGACATCAAACATTCTCTGCAGTGTGCTCTTAACAGATGAGCAGGTCACTTCATTATCCAACACAGGAAAACTGGGCTCTGGCACAGGGCTTGTTAATGTGGTGGGCTGTAGGTAAGTGTAAGAAAGGTCTTGGGGCTCCTGTTGCAGGTGTCTGAAGGGGGCCTTGAGGCTCTCTGGGGACCATGTTGGGGAGACAGAAAGGAGGCTGCCCTCATATAGCTCCTGTGGCTCAGAAGGGCATCAGTGAGGCCAGCTGCCTTGGAGCAGAGGAGTGGCCGGTTGCTGATAGGGTAATGACAGCCCAGGGTGGGGTGGCTTTACCAAGGGATGGGGCTTTTGGTGCATCTGTGACTCTCAGTGGTTGGGGAAAATAACCAGCTCATCAGGCCTGTTCAGGGAAAGGCCAAACAAGATGAGCTGATTACATTAAGTCAGCCCTGGGTTTCTCCAAGTTGACTGGTGTGCTGTGACAGTAGGTGTGCCCAGCCTGGGTGAGGAAGAGGAAAGTGACTCAGTGCTGCGCATGCTCAGACCTAGCCCAGGAACTAACATGGTTGGGGACACCTAGGGTCAAGCAGAGCCTCTACATGGGAGCCAAACATTTTCTTAAATTTCATGTTAGCTCAGGCTTTCTTGGGGCTTCCTAAAAGTTGGTGATCTTGAGTCCTGGATAGGCAGCTAGTGCAGAACTGACACCCTCTTGCACAGCCCTGGGATGCTTCTTGTGATGCAGTCTTTACCCAACTTTCTGGTTTTCCTCAAGTCCTTGGCAATCCTTACTTGGCAGGACTGCACTCTTTGACAGGCCAGAGCTTGAGCCACAGTGGTCTAGCAGTAGTCGTCCCTGGACCTAGGCAGCCACACCTGTCCCACCAGCAAGGCCACACATGCATGACTTAGCCACGATCATGCAATGGCTGGAGAGCAGAGGCCTTTATTAGGTGGGAGAGTTGAACGGTGACAGTGGAAGAGGTCTGTGACAGCCACTGTAGGAACTGGCAAGGCCTGGAGTCCACCTGGCACAGTGGGAGGCACTGGACCTGCAGGTAGAACACAGCCTCTGGGCAGGCTGGAAACTGCACAGCCTGACAGCTGGGGGCTCCAGCATCATTAGAGCGGGGAAAGAAGCTCTCAGAACCCAAGTTCTCTGCAAAGCTGGGGTAGAACCCATTTGACAGGGAGTTTCACAGCACTGCCATAAAATCCAAGGATGCCACCAGGTGAGTCCTTGGCACTCTCCCGTGGGGGTGGACAGAGGTGAAGGGACCAGCAGCAGGTACCAGGGTGGGCAGCCAAGGGCTGGGCAGTGGAAACACATGGTGGCTGGAGGCAGGAAAAGGGCAGCAGAAGCTCCTGAGGAGGAGCCAGGCTGCAGAAACCGTTGACTAGGCACTGGAAAGCTGCCTGGGAAGTGTTCTTGGAAGGCTGTCCCTGAGGTTCTGGAGGAGGCATGTGCACTCTCCAAGAAGAGGCTGGAGACCTCCTGCCTCCTGCTGCTGTGACCGTGAAGCTGATGCCTCATGAACCAGGTCTGTTACCAAGGTTGGTCAGCTTGGGGGTTAAAAAGTACTACAGATGAGGTTCTGCTTTGCTGGGTCCTCTGTCCTCCCCTCTTGCTGGTGACAGGAGAGCAGTCTGGCTTTAAGATGTAGTAAACAGAAATGGCCAGGCCAATGGAGGTGCAAACTATTGGATCAGTTGTCAACTGGCCAGCAATCTCTCAGGCAGACCACACGGTGCTCTCTGGCTCACAGACGGGAAGCTGGCCTGAAAACAGAAACATTAACCCTTTGGCAGAACAGTGGCGTTACTTCACACCCCAGCCTCCAACACAGACTGCAGACTTGGAGCATTATCACAGAAGTCTTCAGTTCTGTCCCAGATGGGTTACTCTGGATGGCTTGTCTCTTTTTCATCATTTGATGCCTCTGTTTAGTGGTAAGATATGGGTCTGAACACTGACAGCTGCAGGGTTTCAGGTTAAACCTTAGCTGGTGTTGGTACCATGTAATCTGTGTTTGTAAGGCAGAGGCAGGAAGACCCTGAGCTCAAAGGCCACCTGGTCTACACAGCAGGTTCTGGGGCAGCCACAGCTATATAGTGAGACCATGTTTCAAAGCAATCCCCCTAAAACTTACCACAACCACCAGAACCCACACTTTAAATTCCCCAAAAGATAAGGGCCCCAGGTACATTCTTGTTTTTTCCTGTATCATATGATGGGAAAAATGTAAAGACCAGCATGTATCCTATCAACGAGCTCTCAGACCATGGGTGGGGAGAAGGGACTGGTTGAAGTTACTCATGTCTCTGAGGTCCCCGAGTCGTAGGCTGGGATCCATTCGAGGCAAGTGTCCCACAGGCTATACCCCAACCCAGAGCCACCAATCTTTTTGTTTTGTTTGAAACATGGTCTCATACTGTACCTCAGGCTAGCCTCAAGCCTGTGGCAATGCTCCTGCCTCAGCTTCCATAGCACAGATTACACACAGGAGCCACCACACCCAGCCACAGCCACTTCTGATAAATTCCTTCCCTTGGGGCTGCTGCTGGTACTGGATGAAGGTCTGGCCTATTGCAAGCCCAGTGAGCTGACCTCTAGCCCCTGTGTGATTGGACCCACTAAGAACAGCTTGGCTGGAGTCTGGGGCCATGTGCATGTGTGAAGGGCCTTCTCTGGCCCTAAGTGACCTCTGACCCTGAGTGACCTTTCAGTGTTGTTGGCCAGGACTGCATTCCTCTGGTGTTAAGGGAAGAGCTCCTCACAGATCCTGCGTGTGTCTTCAGGTGCTGTCACTGTGTAGCCCGCAGTTCTGGGGTCTGTGAAGATCTCATGGTCATTGCCACCCTGCAAAGACATACAACAGAAGAAGTAGGCTATGCTTTGTTCTGGGCCATGGCTTCTGCAACCCTGATGTTCCTGGCTTAGCGAGGTTTCTTCAGTTAACCTTCCCTTGGTTTCCAAGAAAAGGGTGACATTTTAGTTGCAATGAGCAAGTTGTCTAACCTTCTTGTGAGCTGCAATCCAGCTCAGAAAAGGTAATTATGCTCACGAAAGTCATCAGGCCGCCTTTGTGAAGATCTGTCTAAGGCTTATTTTTCAAGTGAAAAGCACAGTAAATGACGGTATCTCACAGCTATCAATTTGTCTTTGTGCCCACATTTCTTCTGCAAGTCACAGGAGTGCTGGTGGGTAGGCAGGCAAGAGTGGGGCTGCTAACCCCCTGTGACAATGAACATGGCTGCTCAGTCTGCCCACTGCCACTGGCCACACAGGACAACTGAGCACTTGAAGTATGTCCAGTAAGAGAGGGGAACTGAACTGAGTTTATTCAATTGTGTGGTTTATGTGTTTATGCATGTATAGGCAGAGGTTGACTGGGTGTCTTTCTCAGTTGGTCTCCATCTTACTGAGACAGGGTCTTTCACTGAACCAGCTAGATTAGCTGGCCAGAGTCCTTGGATCTCCTTGTCTCTGCCTCCCCAGTGCTGGGATTATAAATACCACTATGCCAGGCTTTTTACATGGGTGCTGGGATCTGAAAAGGTTTTGAGACTGTGTGGCAGCGAAGTGACCATCTCCCGGCTTTGAGCTTATTCTATCATCAAGAGCACCAGCATCATCGTGAGAGGTTATGCTATATAGCCAGGCTGGCCTCAAATTTAAGACCTCTGCTTTAGCCTCTTTAGGGCTGGAATTACAGGCACAGCTCACCGTCATGTGACTTTAATGAAATTGAAATGGCTCAGTGACAGTATCAGAACAGACAGGAAGAAAGAAGGCAGAGTGGGGTCTACAAAGTAGGCAGCAGTCTGAGTTAGCCCAGCAGCAGGTAGAGAGGCTAGATCAGCACAGAGGTCTCAGAGGAAGTCATAAGTGTGACGGGACACGGCAGGCACTTGGAAGCATCTACTACAAAACACCCGGGGACTGAAATCAGGGTGAATATCCCGCCTTAGCCCTTACCATCTGGGTGTCAGTCAGCGAACCATCTCACTCCTTTCAAAAATGGAAAGAGTTACTGCCCTAAACTTGCAGTCACCTTGGATTCTAAGAACAAGAATCTATCCTGGTTGAATCAGCCCCAGGGCAGTGATTATATCCGCTGTGTGGCTGTGCCTGGAGCATCCTTCTCCTGAAAACCAGTCTGTCCCATCATGCAGAGCTAGAGCAGAGGCTGACTGCATCTTCCTTCCTTCCTTGCAGACCTCCTCCTCTCTCCCATCTGACCAACTCTGCCTCTTCTGAGCAGGGAAATGGCTTTTAACTGACAAAGCTCAGCTATAAACCAGCAAAACCACAAAAGAGAACAAGCTGTGTGTGTGTGCGTGCACACACTAGCTCGTGCACACAAGAGAGAGAAACAGAGAGAGAGAGAGAGAGGAGGAATATGAGTCCCATTACTTAGCGCAGGTTGACCCTGAACCCTCAAATGTGTAATCCTCCAGTCTCTGCCTCCCAAGTGTTAGGATCACAGGAATATCCCACCATACCTGGTCTCACGTAATAAAAACATGAATCCAAGCGTGGCAATGTAAGAGTTAAACCGAGCAGCAAACCCTCATCAGCCTCATTCTCTTCTGTGAAGTCCCAGCAAGGCTTCTAGATGGCATTCCCATACCACATGGGGCTGGGGTCGTGATTACAGAGAAGTCTGCCGTGTGGACATTCTGGGGGGATGGCTGTGCTGTGATTCTCCCCTCAGAATAAGGCTGCCTTGCTTCAGAGCTGGCTGGCTTGAAGCAGTCACAGCTGCCTTGGGCTAGGACTGCTATCTGGGCAGAGAGCTACGTTATTGTGAAAAACTCATTTAAACAGACACAGACATCTATGTGGAGGCTGATCCCCAGCAATTCAGATAACCAATTCCCCAAAGAAACAAACCCACACGCTGTGCTGTCCTACCTGTTAAGACCTACACAACCAGGGCACTGCAACACAAACACTAGCTGCCATCAGAACGCTTCTGCAAAGTCTCTACTGGCGTGCCTGCTGTATCTGTACTGCACCTTACCTAACAGACTCTGCTTCTGCCTTCTCTCTGGTGAATTTACTCATGGCTCACATATCAATACTAAAAAGGGGTGAGGGACACCAAGTTGGACAAAGGAAGCTTCCAGATATTCTTCAGATCCAGAGCATAATTTCATTAGCTTAATTTTGAAGACGACCTCAAGGTCTGATGTGACCCTTTTTTTTTTTTTTTTTTTTCAAGGTCTGATTATTTATTTGTTGTTCTTACAAACTTATTTCTGACTGGACTCAGACTTAGAAGTCGAGGCTCTCAGTGAGGACAGCCTGCATCTCTTGGCAATCTGTTCCTGGCGCTTTTCTTTGGCTTCCTTCATTTTCTTTTAAGGTCTACATTCAAAGTGTTTTAAATCCAATGAAACCCCCTAGATGGACATGGTGGCTCACACCTTTTATCCCAGTCCTTGGGAGGCAGAGGCATGGGGACCTCTGAGTTTGAGGCAGCCTGGTCTATAGAGTAAGTTCCAGGATAGCCAGGGCTACACTGAGAAACCCTGTCTTGGAATTAAAAAAAAAAGCAGTCAGAAATGGGCTCCCATCTGTAATCTGTGTACTAGAAACTGAAGCAAAAGGATTACCATGAGTTAGAAGCCAGCTTTGGCCAGTGAGTTAGAGCAAAAACCACACAGAAATAAAAAGATAACGTCAGGTAGTGTCTATACTGCTTTCACTTGAGGATGTGGCTTAAGATTTCCCTTCCTGGAGACAGTCCACAGCACCCCAATGCTCACTCATGTAAAGACTCTTCCTAGGATTAGATCTCAATTCTTTTGCATCTATACTCAGCAGTGTGATTCCTGGATCGTAAGAGGTTCTATTTTTGGCTTTTTTGAGGACCATTCTATACAATTATCCTTATTGGCTGTACCATCTACTGTCCTGAGGTAAAGAGTCACTAATTTCTACCTTCTTTCATGTGTGTCTATTAATAATGGCCAGTCTAGCAGTAGAATTGGCTCTCAGTGTGACCTGGATATACATTCTTATGACTTATGATTCAGATGTCAACCCTATGTGCCCATGAGTCCATCATGTGTCTTCCTTGGTGCAATGTGTCTTCAAACATGTTAAATCAGGTTCTTTATTTCTATTATTTAATATGTTTTGCCTGCATGTGTGTCTGTGCATCAGTGTATGCCTGGTACCTACAAAGGCCTGACAGAACAGGGCTTCTGATTTCCATGGAACTGGTGTTACAGACGGTTGTGAGCTACCATGTAGGTGCTGGGAACTGAACCCAGGTCCTCTGGAAGATCAGCTAGTGCTCCTTACTGCTGAGCATCTGTCCAGCCCTTAAATGGAGCTCTTCCTTAGCTGCTGAGGTATAGGAGTCTGGTACGTTTTGGATAGACAGACACGTGGTTTGTTGAGAATTTGTTCTGTCACATTTTATAGGCTGTCTTTTTTGCTTTTGTTTTGATTTTTTGAGACAGGGTCTCTCCGAATAGCCCTGGCTGACCTGGAACTCACTGTGTGGACCAGGCTGGCGTTAAACAGAGGTCTGCCTGCTTCTGCCTCCCAAGTGCTGGGACTGAGAGGATGCACCACTGCCCAGCTACCTTCTCCTGTTGTGGTCTCCTTGCTGAGCAGCAGCAGTGTTTTTGCCTGGTCCAGGCCTGCTTGTTTATTTGGCTTCCGTTGCCCAAGACAATGTCCAGAGGCTGCTTCCTGTGTTTTCTAAGGGGGTTTGCCATGTCAGCTCACAGATAAATAACCAAACACAATGAACCACAGGCCTGCATTCACAGAGGCATTACTTACAGCCACTGAGAGAACAGAATCCCCAAGTCTGCCAGTGGATGGATTAAGTGAACTGCATACCCATACAGTGCAGGATTATCTAGCCTTAAGAAAGGAAATTCTTATTGTTGTGAAGATGAATCTGGAGGATGTCACACTAAGTAATATAACCCACTGTCACCAGGACCCTGCTGGAGGCAGACCTTGGACAGTGCTGATCTTGACAGGGCGAGCAGACATCAAAGGGACCAGAACTCCATAGCTACAGCATTTACAATGGATGCCCAACTGGGCTCAGAATGGCCACCACGCCTGAACCAGGATCCTACAAAAGGTGACATGGGTACTGTGTGGTGAGAAGTTGACAAACACAACCAGAGAACCGGAGAACCGAGCCCAAGCACAGGCGGTGAGTAGCAGGTACTTAAGTACCTCTTGGTCAACACCTATGTAGAGAGAGCCTTACAGTGCTGCCAAAGTGGCCTCACTGTACCCCTGTGGCTCCGGCCTTTCCTACGGGGCCTGCTTATTCTCCAGCTCAGGGCTCGTCTGTGATGAATCAGGCTTTCTGCAAGCTCTCACTGTTGGCCGGTCTGCAGTACTCCCTGTGGGACGCTCTAGGCAGATGCTCACTCTAGTTATTCCTGACCAACAGTGTGCATCAGACTCAGGTAATTGCCCATCTTCCAACGTTTGTGACCCTAGTGTGCAATTACTGTGAACACAGGAGAGAGGGTAGAGCAGGATCATAAAGCAACAGTGGTGAAGGTACTTAATTCAAAAGGCACACTGACAACCGTCTACAGTATTTGCTCCCACTGGACAGGACCTCAAAGGTCTGAGGGGAGAGAGGCTAGAAGGGTCATCAGGTAGGGTGTAAGATGGCAAAACAGCACAGGAGACCTTCCTACTTACTGGCATAGTCTTGTCTCCGAAGAAATAAATGGTCTTATAACCAGCATGTTCCAGGTGTCTCAGGCAATACCGCTTGTCCCATCCTTCAGGAAAGACATCGAAGCTGATCTGACCACCTGCAGGATAGGGAGGAGGCACAGCTAAGGAGGGCTGCGAGTGTGGCTCAATGGTGGAGGGCTTGCTAGCATGCCTGGGGCTCTTGAGCAGCAACCCCAGTGCAGCCTCCAGCGAGAGGAGGGAGACTAACACCGTTTGGAAAATAAAGCATCGTGTTTATCTTTTCTAAGCCCTTGTTCACCACTTACTGCTACTTGATGGACAGGTTCTTTGCTGCTTTCCCCAGCGTTATTTCACCTGGGTCTAAACGCAACCATCTCTCTTAATGCTTTCCCAAGGAAGAGGCTTACGTAAAACCTCACAATGGCTTCCCTTACCCCAGCAGGCCCATCTGCCATTTTAATGTCCTGAGTCAGGCATGGTAGTTCATACCTAACATCATAGCATTCACAAAGCTGAGACAGGAGGATTATGATGAGTCCAAGGTCAGTCTGGACTTCATGTGAATTCCGGACAAGCCTGGGCTAAACAGTGAAAACCTTTAAAACAAAACAAAACAAAACAAAAAAACAAAAAAAGCAAACCTAACTACCAAACCACTATCAGTTGAAAATGGCAAACACAGGCTGTATGAGCCCACCCTGTAGACAGCAGGTCTGTCAGATGCAAGATAGCTTATAGGTAGTTAAAACCTAATTCTGTTCTTCTTTTCCTTTCCTTTCCTCATTCATTCATTCATCCATTCATGGATGTGCATGGGTGTTTTATCTGCATGTATGTCTGTATACCGATGCATGTCTAGTGCTGAGGAAGCTTTGTCGGCAGAAACCCTGGAACTGGAGTTACAGATGATTGTGGGCTATCGTGTTGACCCTGGGAATTGAACTCAGGTCCTCTGAAAGAGCAGCCAGTGCTCTTAACTGCTGAGCAAGCTCTTTAGCTGCTATGTGGGTACTTTCCATAGTAAAAAAACCCAACCAGCCAAACAAAAACCCTAAAACAAGATTTCAAAGCTATCAGGAAAACATCCACTCACAGTTCAGGAGTGCATGGCACCAGGTTCCTTTGCAAGGACAGTTTCCTACAGCTTGCACTGTCACGTTTAAGCCGGCAAAGCCCGAGGGCTTTAAGGCAAGGCTGATTGTGTTACCAAGAGAAAGGAACAGGTTTGAGGCTTTTAACAGTACGGACACACGAGATGGCTCAGTGAGGAAAGGTGACCGCGGCCAAGTCTGACGACCTGGACTCAATCCCCTGGGACCCACACAATGGCAGGAGAGAACTGACTCCTCAGAGCTGTCCTCTGACTTCCCCATGTGCTGTGGCCTGTGTGCTCCCCACAACAAACCGCACATAGAATCGTAACACTTAACAGGCATTAGCTATCAAGTGATAAGGTGGGGCCAGGCTTTAGACACCACTCAGACCGCAGTTAGCACTGTCTCAGTCAGGGGCAGTCGACACAGGCTCTGTGAGCCTAAACAGCTGTCTGTTCCTCTCTGAGCCTGACTCTACTCTTTCAAAGCCACCCACTAACTTCCGTGGTCCTTGATGGTAACACCACTGCAGGATCTCAAGACACCGTAGTCTCCAACTGAGAGGCTCCGCCCACCTCTCCTCTGGAGTTCAGCCAGGCTTCTCTTCTACCTACAAGTGTGAAGACTTTACTGGTCACACACCAAGACACAGATCCTCTGTGTAGGAGAGAAGAGCAGAGGGCTGCAGATGTAGAACCAGACCCAAAAGTATAGAAACCCCTTCTGGTTTGGGGATGTTCTGCTGTGGCTGCTTGTGTAACTGTGGCAGAAGAGTAGAAAGTAAAAAAATCTGTATCAAGATTAATAAATTGGGCTGGAGAGATCACTCAGGGGTTAAAAGCATTGGCTGCTCTTGTAGAGGATCAGGGTTGAGGCCATCACCCACACAGTGGGCATCCCATACCCTCTTCTGTGACACTGGGCATGCACATGGTCCTCACACATACATACAGGCAAACCACTCACAAAATAAATAAAATTTTAAAAGAGATTAACAAGTGAAAGAAGCCAGTTTGAAGAGGAAGCCCAGAAGCTCTTCCTTATCCTGGCATTAAAAAAAAAAAAAGAAAGAAAGAAAAGAAAAAGAAAAAATCACCTTGTGCACAAAGCCCAATTAAAACAAAGCCCCAAAAGAGGGACGGGCTATAAAAGACCACGCCCTGCCTGGCTGGATGCAGGTGGGACTCCTCAGCTCACCAGCCACTTCCATTCTGGAGTACTCTTCCCTTTCTTAGTAACATGTCTATTTCTACTCCACATCTTAACTCTGAAAGCACGGCTTCCCTCACCGTGGCCCTCCTGCTGGCTACTAGGATTTTTACCTAACCTGTATCTTTTTCTCTTCGTGATTCCTCCTGAGTCTTTTATTAGTGAGACTAAAAACCCCACAGGGGAACCCCAGTTTCCCCAGTAACAACCATCCTACCCACCGTAACCCTAAGCATTTCAGCAGCCCCCACATGCTCCAGGAGCAGGGACCGAAGCCTGCCGGGGCACGCACCGTACCTATGGAGAATGTGAGGCCTTTCCCTGCAAATTCCTTCCTCAGGTCTGCTACAAATTTTTGTCGTATGTGTTCTTTCTGAGAGAAACAAAAAGACAGTGTACTGCATCACAGTGTAGAAGCACTTTAAAGACTGGCCACGGCCTATACGGTTTCTCAAAGCTGGCTATCTTCCCCACATGCATCTGAGAACTTACTTTATCGAGTTCATAGAATTCAATCCGTTCTTCTTGGCTGCAGCTTCTTCCAATGGGGGACACATTCAACATGCCATTTCGGAATTCGATGAAAGTTCCCCTGGAGAGGAGAATGGGACGAGGGGTGCCCCAAAATACAAAACACCTTATTTACTTGGACAACATTACATTCTAGACAGCATGAGTATATGACCCAGCTTTCTCATGGAAGCTTTCACCATGGAAGCTTTCACCATGGAAGCTTTGAGTCACATAGTACTATAGACTTAAAATGTGGCTCATCTAAATTGAGCTGGAGACTTAGCATGGAAAAAGAAGTGGATTTTTTTAAATGTGTGTATATGTATGTATGCATATAAATGTGTGTGAATGTACATTAAAAGCCAGAGGTCCACCATGGGTGTCTTCATGCCGTGTTCACTTCTTTATTTTTAAGACAGGGTCTCTCACTGAATCTGGAGCTTACCGATTCAGCTAATAATTGATCAGTAGGCCTCAGAGATCCACTTGTTTTCCGCCTCCTCAGCACTGGCTACCAGTAGGCACTACCGGATCCAGCTCTTTTAAGGGTCCTCAGTCTTGAACAGAAAACATTTTGACTATCTTCCCAACTGTGGTGGAATAGAAATGGACCCCACAGAATCATGTATTTGAATGCTTAGTCACCAGGGAGTGGCATTATTGGAGACGTGGCCTTGTTGGGGGAAATGTGTCATAAGTGGTGGGCTTGGAGGTTTCTGAAGCTCAAGCAGGCCCAGTATCACCATCCCTCTTCCTGCTGCCTGTGGACCCAGATGTAGAACTCTCTTCAGCACCGTGACGACAATGGAACAAGTCTCTGAGCTATAATGTAAGGCAGCCCCAATCAATTACACCGACTATTTGCTAAAATGAGGTTTTGTACATACTGGGTAAACAGGGTGTGTCACTAAGACACCGTTTCTGCTGTAGGAGCATCTGACAGTAACAAAGGGCTGGAAAGGAGCCCAGCTCAAGGGTACTTGCTCCTTAGAGTCTCACATCTGCTTCCTGGGTATCTGGTTTGCTAGTGAGCTCTTGTCTTCATGACTGATGTCATGAAGAGAAGACACTGACAGGTTCTGAGATTATGGTCCATGGAGTCTCACTAATGACTCAGGAAACTTTGTTTTTTATTCAGAGGCAGACTGCTCATTCAGGCCTACCATGATCACAGAAAATGGAGCAGACCAACACTTCAGGTATTCCAGGGAAGATGGCTAGACACTTTAAAAAAAATTATGTCTTTAGTTTTAGACTTAAAATAATTTTAAAAATATATTTTGTGAGGAGCAGGTAGGATAGGCATGTATATAGGTCAGAAGACAATTAGTCCTGAGGTGTCCTGCTCTGCCATTCTCCGCCTTAGTCCCTTGAGATAAAGTCTTTTCATGAACCTGGCTTGAGGGAGGGCCAGAAAGTCTCAGTGGTCCTGTCTCTGTCCTCCATAGTGCTTAGATTATAGGTGTCCATGTGACCGTAGCTAACTTCTTATGTGAGGCTGGGATTTGAACTTAGCTTTCCCTGATTGCACAGCAAGCACTCTCCCTCACCGTGCCAAGCCTACAACGTGGACTTTCTTTAAGCACCACAGGCCAAACGCATTTGGTTTTGTATGACATCTAGTTTTAGACTTTCAGACTGTAAGCTTCTGATAATTTTTTTACAATTATGGGTGTATGTGTTTGTTACACATGCATGTAATGTATGCGTGCGTGCGCACAGCTAGCACTTGACAGTCCCCACTGCCACTCCCCTCCTAGGGGCCCACTCTCCTCTAGGGGCCCACTCTCCTCTAGGGGCCCA